>JASDQU010308341.1:167354-178135 GCA_032191745.1 Picea mariana | reverse complement strand
TTCAGAGCAGATCTGGCAGTTTGGAGGGGGGCGCACCACATTTTGGCCTTCTTCTCATACTTGGACCTGATAGCTTCACCATCTGGAGTTGCTATTGTACCAGGTTCATTGTTGTATTGTATTTACTGCTTTAGATCTTTGATTCTGAGATATATACATCATATTCCAAAACTGGCTTTCCCCAGGGGGGTTTTATCCAGGGTCTTAGACCAAAAATACCCGTGTCTACACATGCATTTTAGTTGCTGTTAGGAAGCTCTTATTTCTGTCCTTATTTCAGCATTAAAAGATAGATAGGTGTGTTGTTGTTTATTGGGCAAAGTATATGTAAAAATAAGCTAACATAAAACTACTTGCAAGGGCACCCAATCACTGAAACAACAACCATAACACATCAGCAAACAAACTTTTCAGAGGGCTGTTATAAAACAGCAATTACACATTTTATGACAGCAGAAAACTTAGTGACTTTGCTTGGTCAAAGACAGGCCAAGAAGTCTTGCTGATAGGACCTGGATTTTCTACACAAACACCCAGGGGATTATCAAGAGATAAAACATGGAGAATTATGCTCTTAAAAGACTTAATCCATTTTCAAACAAAGGTTATATCATGGTACTAGGGCTTAGGAATAAAGTGATAAGCAAGGACTAGGCCCAATTTTCCAACGACTACAAAAGAGGAAAATCTACAACAGGCGATCTATGTCACATCGAAAATAAAAATGAGAAATAACATGCATATGCGGTGAAATTATGGTTTTTGGAGCCACACGTTGAGATTTGAATGGGGTCTCCTGACAAGAGCATAGAGGGTAAAACCATTCCTCTTGGGTCACGACAGTGGTATTCCAACTTTATACGACTACCTATCCACCCACTCAGAGCACACCTGTGTGCCACCTGGAGCTAGTGTAGTAGTCCACCTAGGACAATGGGGAGGATCAATGACAACATGAAATGCTAACTAGGCACTCATTAGAGATAGAATGATACTACCACCTATATAGAGAGGGCCCATGGAGGACTCTGATCAACACATCAAACTCAACTGTACATGTAGGTCAAACCTAGAGTCATATAGGCGTTGAAATAAACCAATATTGAGTTGTGACGTGTCCATTGGACCATGATGATGTCACTTAAAATTTTACTCCTCCTCCCAAAATTTCAAAATAACTAAGCCATTGGGAAGATGACGTGTGTTCATAAAAAGGCACGAAGAATATTTCAAATGGGTGACAGATACAACGATGGCATTCCAAATTAGTTGAGGATAAGATGAAATAGACGAAGATATTTGGCCTTGCATTTGGGTTCTTTAACCAATCATCATATCATTACCAGTAGTTGAGAGATAAAAATAATCATTTCTTGCACACACACATCCACACAAGCTCGAGATCTCAGAATATCACACCAAGAGTAGTGAATCACTTTGATTTATCAATTGTCTCCAAAAGTACGTGTCGAGCTCTTATAAGAGAATAAAAAAGGAGCATAAAGAACCAATATGTAGTAATTTTATCTCTAAATGTGACTTACTCAGATGCCAGGTGTTCTAGATGATTACCCACCTTCTCATTTTCTCCACTCGGGAGAGAACTATCATCCATCTTGGCTATAGATGTCTTGAGATTGTGTTCTAAATTTTGTGAAGGAGAGAATAACCCTCCACGGTATCATTAATTTAGATTTCAAGGAAGAGCGACATCTGAGAATCTACACTAAGGTGGAGTTGTATCAATTGACCATCTCTATAGCATCCCCAGTCACCAGCTGGGCTATGCCACATAAAATTTCAAATTTTTATACCATTAGTTTAATTGTTATGTTATACATATGAACAAAGTTGAGTGGAATAATATTAATAATTTATGAGAACAATTATAACATAATTTCCATAACCAAAAACCCATAATTATACATACAACAAATAAAATATGCTCATAAAATAAACTTATCTCATGAAATAAAAACCAACTGCATGGAGA
This sequence comes from Picea mariana, assembly GCA_032191745.1. Taxonomy (NCBI): domain Eukaryota; kingdom Viridiplantae; phylum Streptophyta; class Pinopsida; order Pinales; family Pinaceae; genus Picea; species Picea mariana. The sequence goes on along the minus strand of JASDQU010308341.1, from coordinate 176,142 downwards.
CCTTCGAGGTCCCTCCCATCCATAGACCACATTGATCATAATCTTAGCATTGGATCACCCATGAGCGGGGGATAAACTCTACCAAGGCATAGGAAATCCTAAGTCAGTCTAAGGTTTGATAATCTGCATAATTTCTCAATCCAAGGTTCCTAACTACTGAAATTAGGCTACAGTCTCGCATTCCCCACATTCTTGTCCCACCCTAGGAAGTGTGCCCCTTATCTACTCAATAGTCCCTCGATTTCCCCACTTCTCTTTTGAGACCTTAGCAATAGGTCAAACAAGAAGTCTTAGAGCCCTATAGCTATTTCCCAACACAATATGGAATAATTCTAAGTAGTTTCTCACCCAGAGAAACTAATTAGGGACTTCAGAACCATCTTCTTCTACCACGAGCCTGATAACCCACCTCTTCAACCTGCAACAAAACTAGGTACATGTACAAATTGTATCTTGGATGAGTGGATTGTATGATATCCTCAATGAATGATGAATCCCCCCCCCAAAAAAAATACGGTGAGTCTCTCTCTTATATATGCATGTTCCTTTTATGAAACATGACACTCAATGAACTCCCTTGTACCCCACTTTAGAAACTTAGGATATATTCAGATGCAATATGTGATGGCTTGTTGTACTGTGTTCCTAGAAAGTGAAATGAGGGACAAAACCCTCACAAATATTAGAAATGAAAGCATTCCATGGAGAAACTCCTTACATGTGAGTATCCCATCCGATGTCATAAACCCTCAATTTGGTTGGATTCAGTTTTATCTTGGTAAATACAGTAAAAAATTATAGATGATCATGCTGCGAGAGTATTTCATTTTCAGTTCAGTATTTTCCCACAACTTAAGGACATGTAAGTCATGAACTTCATATGCAGGTGAAATCAATAAGAACTATAGTTATATAATTTGGAAATTCTAGAAAAATGAATTTGAGTATGTTGTGTATTCAATTGTTTAATCAATGAGAAAAATATCCCTTTATTTACAAATGATTTAAATGTTGGATTAATGAGAAGCAGGGTGAATTAGTAATAGAGAAATTTAATCCCTTTTAGCCACAATAAGAAAGTTTTATTTATCTTTATGATCAATACAAAATTATCATCCAATAAGTGATGAGTAAATAAACCATGAGAAATGAAAAATCATACACATACACAATACACCAGTATTTTAGATGGAAACCCAATGCGGGAGAAAACCACGAAATGCTTTTTATTATATGTATTTATTGTTCGACAACACAAGTATTCTAACAGAGGAAGAACACCTTCAGTAAAAAATCACACAACTATATCAAAGATCAACACACATATGTTTTGATGTGGTAAAACCCCTACGAGGAAACATCCACGACCCCAACGAACGCATACACTTGGAGCATTTTATTAATGCAAAAGAAAAAGATTACATAGATATTTTACAAGAGAGTTTCTCATAATAGATCATAGACAAATGAACCTCCATGATCTTTAAATAGAGATCATGGATCAATTGGGTGTTAATCCATGGATCAATGGTCATTAAGATCGAGGAGAATATGAATCATTGGATCACTCTATGTCGGGAACATATTGTGACTGTCAGATTTTCTAACTACAAACACATACTAACGAAACACACTAGGAAACACAATTTTACCTAACAACACATTAGACCAAGTAGATCTTAACTAACTCCGAAGTGTCTAAATATCCTAACACCCCCCCTTAAGAACAACTTGGGATAGGATTGAAGGATTTACAATAGTGACATAGTAGGAGAAATAAGGAGGCATTAGAGCCTATCACCCCTTGACAAAAAATCCCTAAACTCCTAACATAGAGCGAAGTTTGGAAAACTTCTCTTCTGTAAGAGACTTTGTAAAAATATTTCCAACTTGATCTTCTATAGGGAAAAAGATCACTTCAATAACTTGATCATGAATGAGATTTATGATGAAGTGCATGTGTAGCTCGGTGTGTTTTTTGCGCTGATGTTGAACTGGGTATTTGGAGAGCTTGATGGCATGCTGATTTTCGTACCAAAGGCTATTTGGATGATGCTGCTAGAATCCAAACTTTGAAAGAGTATGTCCAAGCCATAAGGCTTCATGAATTGCATTTACCACTGCTCGATACTATGATTTTGTTGAAGAAAGTGCAATAACCTATTGATTCTTACATGCCCAATTGACAGGTCCTGAACCAAGGATGAAGACATAACCTGCATTAGACTTATGATCATCAGGGTCATCGGCCCAATCTGAATCAGTGAAACCAACCAACAAAGGATCCCCCCATGAACTGTAATGTATCCCAAACTGAAATGTACCATGGACATAGAGAATTATCCTTTTATCTACTTTTCAATGTCTTGCATGGGGTGTTTTCATATACCAAGAAACCAAACCAACAGAAAAGGAAAGATCAGGATGGGTATGAGTCAGGTATAAGAGGCTACCAACTAACTGACGATTCAAGGTGGCACCAACTTCAAGAGAAGTATAGGTGTCAACAATATTGACTCCAGACTGGAAGGGAGAAGGGGTTGGTTTACAATTGTCCATGTGAAAGCAATGAAGAATGCCACATACATACTTAGATTGGGAAATAAAAATTCCTTCATTGACTTTCAAAACTTGGAGGTCAAGGAAATAATGAAAAAATCCTTAATCTCTCATTTCAAATTTCTTCTTAAGGTTGGTTTTCACGTTGTTTAAAAGTTTTGAGTCACTATCAATAAGGATAAGGTCATCAACATAGAGGAAAATGATTATGAGATGGATTTCTACTTTCTTGGTATAGACATTAGGATCATAATGGAATCTACAGAATCTAATGGCAATAATAAAGATTTCCATTTTGGCATACCAAGCTCAAGAATCGTGCTTAAGACCATTAAGAGATTTCTTAAGGTGAAAAAATAGGCTAGATTCATTCTAGACATAGCTAGGAGGTTGTTCCATGTAGATTTCTTCTTGCAAATCTCCATGCAAGAAGGAGGATTTAACATCTATATGATGGACCCCATTTATGTGAGGCATCAAGGGAAAGAACAAGGAAGATAGAATTCATTTTGGCTATAGGGGAAAATGTTTCATTATAGTCAATTCCTTCAACCTGGTCAAATCCTTTGGCAACTAACTGAGCCTTTTGTCTTTCAACACTTCCATCTGATGCATAATTAGTTTTGTAGACCCATTTACATCTTACAATTTTTCTTCCTTTTAGAAGAGGTACGATATCCCAAGTATCATTTTCCATTAAAGAATGATACTCTTCATTCATTGTTGTATCCCAATCTGGATGATTTGAAGCTTCTGCAAATGTCTCTGGATCATGAGTCTCTGAAACTTGAGCCAAAAGAGAAGAGGCTTGATCGAACTGTGAACGTGTCCAACGTTGATCTGAAGGATCACCAACAAGATCACCATCTACTTCTCATGTTGAATGGACCCATGTAGGAAGAGGTGCAGCTGGAGATGGTGATGGTGCAGGCTCAAAGGACTCATATGGAGGATGGTGATAAGGCAGAGGTGGATTTTCATCCTCATTGACATCATGTGAAGAATAAACCAGAACAAAATAAGGCATGAATGCAGAAGATGGATTGCATTCCGAAGAAGGAACAAACGTTGAATTAGGCCCACGAACCAAAGAAGACACAAATGTTGAATTAGTCTCGTAGGCCAAGAGATTTTCATCAAATTTAACATCTCTTCTAATAATAATTTAATTACAATCTGGTTGAAGAAGTCTATAACCTTTGACATCTTCATAATAACCAACAAATATACACTTCTGACTTTTAGGTTGCAATACTTTCATTTTCTCATCAGGAATGTGAGTCCATGTTATACTTCCAAAGACACGGAAGTGACTTACATGTAATTTAATTTTAGTGTTATATTTTTAAGATCCTTTTTGGGAGTGTGATTTACTATGTAATTTTCACAGTTGATGGGTTCCTCTCAATACTTTAGACTTAATCCCTTAGATTTGATCACAAAATTAGCCATTTCTTTTAATGTGCAGTTCTTTCTCTCGGCAACACCATCTTTTTGTGGTGTATATGGAAGAGTGTATTGCATTTGGATGTCGTGTGTAGTGCAATAACTTGTAAAATTATTGTTCACATATTCACCTCCATTATCTACTCTTAACCTTTGAATTTGATGTCCAGATTTATTTTCTACAAGGGCCCTGTAGGCCAAAAAACTTTTCAAAGCCTTTGCTATTAAGTTTTAAGAAGTAAACCCGAGTACATATGGAAACTTCATCAATCAAAGTTAATAAATACTTGCACCCAGAAAAGGAGAATAAAGTGGACCACACAAATCATTGTGAACAAGGTACAAAGGGACCAAGGCGTACCAAGAGGCACATTTGCCAAAATTGTCCCGATGATGTTTGTTGAGAAAACAACTAGAACAAACACCATCTCTACATGAAACAGGTGGAAAACCAGTCACCATCTGTTGATTGCATATTTGTTTCAAAGAGCGAGAGTTTAGATGACCAAACCACTCATGCCAAAGTTTTCTCAAGTCATCACTATGAGCAACAAAAATTGATGACAAAGATGATGACCGAAAGTTGTCAAACTTGTACAGCCTGGTAATATTACAATTCCAGTTGCAAGAACATGCTTAGGATCTTTTAGATCCTTGATTACAACTTGGTGAGGTGAAAAATCAATGGATTTACCTTCACCTAAATGAGTGATTTGATATACTGATAGAAGGTTGCAAGAAAGACTTGGAACACATAATACATAATTGAAATGGCCATTTTCTACTTGAATTGTTCCAGAGCCTACAACACTAAGATATCTATCATCACCAAAAAATATTTTCTTGGTGTTACATTCATTTAGAGCAGAAAATATGTTTTTATCCTTAGCCATATGATAATATGCTCTAGAATCAATAATCCACTCATCAGAAGAAGAAGCTAAATAACAGGTCAAAGATTGTTTTTAAAATATAGGTTGTAGGTTTGCATAAGCCTATAAAATTTGTTTCTGAATGTGATTGGGTGAAATACTCTTTCAAAATAAGGAAGAGGTGGTTTTGGGAATGTGTATGGTAAAAGAAACTCGTGAGATTTTTATTTCAGCACTCAATCGATATCCATGTTTTCAATTCCTCTAGTTTACAATTGGTTATCACTTCTGTTGGGATTATTTATGGTAAAACAATGTTATGTATAGGTTTTTGGGCCTTTCTGGACATACGGATATTATATTTAAATACTCTTTTAAACTATTAAGTTGTTTGGTAGGGTTTTAGAATCTAGGATAACATTTTGGCATGGTTATGAGTATAAATGTAGTGAAGGCAAGAATACTCTTTTTGGAGTGTTTGTTTTATAGAATATCAAAGAAATTTTCTTCAATGAAGATTGTTTAACAGACATGGATCTATGACAAAAAAGATATGAAGCATTAGATTTATTCCTTAGTGTTGTTTTGTTTTTATCTTTTGAAATGTCGAAACATGCATTTGCAAAAATTACAATTTTTTATATAGTAAAAGGCTATGACTATAGAAGAATAGCCAAGCCAAATGTGTTTCCAATATGTATGGCTGCAATTTTTCCTTCCAATTTCTATCATCATCGATAAAGATTCCATATTGTTAAAAAATTTTGGTAGACCCTATGGAACCTATTGAACACAAAACTAAAGATATCCACCACATTTCATCCTCATGCAATTGAGAAAATGGAGGAAATGAAAAGAATGGTAGTACATATACTCATAATGTATAATCATCAGCATCAATGAAATCGAGACAAGAGCATGCCTTATGTACAACACAGATGCAACATGGAAATGCATAGTTCCATGGGTAAGAGCCCATTTGAAAATTGTTTTAGTTTCCAACTTTTAGCACCAATAGACTAGGTAAATCCACCAAAATAGAAGCAACTTATACATCCACACAACTGATATTGATAAGGATGAAAGTTCATATATAAACTTCAGATGATGCAAGTAGCTCTGAAAATACTTTGGAGGACGAGTCCCAAGGAAAAGGCATGATATGATATGAACATGTATTGCAATAATTGTGAGATATGATAAAAATGAGAATGGTGATATATGGCCATGAGGATTTTTTTCCAAATGCATGAGGAAGGCATTAAGAAAGATCAAATGTTCAATNCAAGATCACCGAGAAATACACAATCACAAGAGACACAACATTTATCCTGGGAAACCCTCTAGGGGAAGAAAACCTAGCAAAACTTCCTTATTATAGATAGCCAATACAATACCAAGAGATAGCTTAAGCAAATACATAAAGTCCTCTCCTAAATATGTGCCTCTCTCTCTCTCTCTCTCTCTCTCTCTCTCTCTCTCTCTTCTCCAACTGCAGTTCTGAAACTTGTCTCTCAATGAGAAAGTGAGGTATGTCTAAGTGAGGTGCTAGCCTCCTTATTTATACAAGAATGGCATGTGTGGGAGTGTCCTTTCACTAGCAAGGTCGACTTCTTCTATTGGGTGGTTATAACCACATTTATTAAATTAAGGGGCCTCTTTAATATATTATGGGCTCGACTTCTCTTTCTGCCTATTACAATTACATTATGACCAATCCAAAAAGGGGGATTTGGTCCCTTTACAATAGCCGACATGATCAATCCACAATGGGGATTGATCCAATGAATAATATATCAAATAATAATAAGAATACACTTTGTAGTTACATTATTTCAACACTCCCCCTTACCAAGAAGGGTATTCTTCACTAGCATCAGATGAGAGAGAGGCCTTTATCATCAACAGCATCAGGAGGACATCATCATCAATATCATCTTGGAACACTGATTGGCGTATCTATAATTCATTGGAAGTTTTCTTCATCAACAACATCGTCATTCTCAAAGGAATGCAATCATCATCGGCATCAATATGTATTAGTATAAAACTAATACATCATCATCATCACAACACAAGGATGGCTCATCATAATAATATTAGACTAGACTTACGTCACAACTATCAAGCCAGAAGCACAATTCTAGTCTCATCTCATAGTCTTGCTTTACATCATAGCAATAAAGCTGGAAGCAAGATACTCGTCCTGCCTTATGTCACAACAATCAAGCTGGAAGAAGGATACTAGACTAAATTTACGTCACAGCTATCAAGCCGGAAGCACAGTGCTAGTCTCATCTCATCGTCTTGCTTTACATCACAGATGTCAAGCCAAAAGCAAGATGCTCGTCCTGCTTTATGTCACAACAATCAAGCTAGAAGCAGGATACTACACTGGCTTTACGTCACAGCTGTCAAGCCGGAAGCTTAGTACTAGTCACATCACATCTTCTTGCTTTACGTCATAACCATCCGGTTGGAAGCAAGATACTAGACTAGCTTTGCATCACAGTTGTCAAGACGGAAGCTCGGTACTAGTCATATAACATATTATCTCTTTACGTCACAACCATCTGGTTGGAAGAAGGATACTAGACTAGCTTTGTGTCACAGATGTCAAGCCAGAAGCTCAATACTAGTCACATCACATCTTCTTTCTTTACGTCATAGAAATTAAGCTGGAAGCAAGAGATGTCTCATCAAAACAACTACTCCCCCTTTCAAGGAAGGTCCTTTTGGACTATACCAATCTTATCATGAAAGTGCTCAAACTTTACACGAGATAGAGGCTTGGTCAACACATTAGCAACCTGTTCATCCGTGCTAATGTACTGGTGCTTTATGGCTCCCCTCTGCACCATGTCACAGATGTAATGATATCGAATCTCTGTGTGCTTTGACCGATCATGGAATACAAAATTCTCTGTCATATTTATGCAGTTCTGATTGTCACATAGGATCGTGGTTGCTTTCATCTCTAGGTCAAATAGGCTGGTCAGCAACTTTTGAAGCCATATAGCTTCGTAGCTGGCAGAACATGCAGCAATGTATTCTTCTTCTGTTGTGCTAAGAGCAATGCTAGATTGCAACCTACTCTTCCATGAGATCATGGCTGATCCCAAACTGAAACAACATCCTAAATTTCTTTTCCTGTCAGAAACACTTCCTGCCCAATCTGCATCAGTATATCCACTCAATGTGAAATCATGATCTCTATCATAGTTGAGACCACAATCTATTGTACACTTAAGGTACCTCATCACATGTTTTGTAGCCACTAGGTGAACATGTTTGGGTTCTACCAGAAACTGACTCAAGGTGTTCATAGAAAAACAAATGTTTGGTCTGGTGTTCGTCAGGTACATCAACAATCCAATAATCTATCTATACAGCGTGGCATCAATCAATTTTGATGAAGTGTCGACCAACAGCTTCAGCTTCACTTCCATGGGTGTATTCATGGGCTTTCACTCCAACATGTCGAATCTCTTCAAGATTTCAAATGCATACTTCCCTTGGTTAAGGAAGATTCTCTCTGGACTCTGCCATACCTCAAGACCTAATAAATAGTGCATTAGGCCAAGGTCTTTCATCTCAAATTCTAAAGTGAGTCTCTTCTTACATTCAGTGATGAGCTTTTCTTCTCCGGTTAAGAATAAGTCATCCACATACAATAATAGTATTACTGGCTCATCGTTCATGACCTTGAAGTAGAGGTTAGAATCTACTTTACTCTTGGTAAATCCTAAGCTTGTCAGGAAATTTTCTATATGGCCATACCAAGCTCTAGGGGCTTGCTTTAATCCGTATAAGGATTTCTTCAATTTGCAGACATGAGACTTCCTGTTTTCAACTTCAAATCCTTGAAGTTTCTCTATATACACTTCCTCTTCTATGACACCATTTAGGAA
>JASDQU010308341.1:133934-150473 GCA_032191745.1 Picea mariana | reverse complement strand
TGAAAACCAACCTTAAGAAGAAATTTGAAATGAGAGACTAAGGATTTTTGCACTATTTCCTTGACCTCCAAGTTTTGAAAGCCAATGAAGGAATTTTTCTTTCCCAATCTAAGTATGTATGTGACATTCTTCATCGCTTTCACATGGACGATTGTAAACCAACCCCTTCTCCCTTCCATTCTAGAGTCAATATTGTGGACACCTGTACTTCTCTTGAAGTTGATGCGACCTTGAACCATTAGTTATTTGGTAGCCTCTTATACTTGACTCATACCCATCCTGATCTTTTCTTTTCTGTTGGTTTGGTTTCTCGGTATATGCAAACACCCCATGCAAGGCATTGGAAAGTAGCTAAAAGGATAATTTGCTATGTCCATGGTACATTTCTGTTTGGGATACATTATAGTTCGTGGGGGGATCCTTTGTTGGTTGGTTTCACTGATTCAAATTGGGCCGAGGACCCTAATGATCATAATTCTAATGAAGGTTATGTCTTCATCCTTGGTTCAAGACCTCTCAATTGGGCATATAAGAATCAACAGGTTATTGCACTTTATTCAACAAAAGCATAGTACTGAGCAATGGTAAATGCAAGTCATGAAGCCTAATGGCTTGGACATATTCTTTCAAAGTTTGGATTCCAGCAGCATCATCCGACCAGCCTTTGGTACGACAATCAGTGTGCCATCAAGCTCGCCAAATACCCAGTTCAACATCAGTGCAACAAACACATCAAGCTACACATGCACTTCATCATAAATCTCATTCATGATCAAGTTATTCAAGTGATCTTTTTCCCTACAGAACATCAAGTTGGAAATATTTTTACAAAGTTTCTTACAGAAGCAAAGTTTTCCAAACTTCGATCTATGTTAGGAGTTTAGGAATTTTTCGTCAAGGGGGGATAGGCTCTAATGCCTCCTTTTTTCTCCTACTATGTCACTATTGTAAATCCTTCAATCCTATCCCAAGTTGTTATTAAGGGGGGATGTTAGGATATTTAGACACTTCGGAGTTAGTTAATATCTACTTGGTCTAATGTGTCGTTAGGTAAAAGTGTGCTTCTTTAGTATGTGTTTGTAGTTAGGAAATCCGATAGTCACGATATGTTCCCGACATAGAGTGATCCAATGATTCATATTCTCCCCGATCTTAACGACCATTTATCCATGGATTAACACCCGATTGATCCATGATGTCTATTTAAATATCATGGACGTTCATTTGTCTATGATCTATTATGAGAAACTCTCTTGTAAAATATCTATTTAATCTTTTTCTTTTGCATTAATAAACTGCTCCAGGTGGACGTGTTCGTTGGGGCCGTGGATGTTTCCCCGTAGGGGTTTTACCACATCAAAACATATGTGTATTGATCTTTGATATAGTCGTGTGAGTGTTTACTGAAGGTGTTCTTCCTCTATTAGAATACTTGTGTTGTCGAACAATAAATACATATAATAAAAAGCATTTCGTGGTTTCCTCCCGCATTGGGTTTCCATCTAAAATACTGGTTTGTTGTGTATGTGTATGATTTTTCATTGCTCATGGTTTATTTGCTCTACACTTATTGGATGATAATTTTGTATTGATCATAAAGATAAATAAAACTTGCTTATTTTGGTTAAAAGGGATTAAATTTATCTATTACTGATTCACCTCCCTTCTCATTAATCCAACATTTAAATCATTTGTAAATAAAGGGATATTTTTCTCATTGATGAAACAATTGAATACACAACATACTTAAATTCATTTTTTTAGAATTTCCAAATTATATAACTATAGTTATTATTGATTTCACCTGCATATGAATTTCATGACTCACACGTCCTTAAGTTGTTGGAAAATTATGAACTGAAAATGAAATACTCTCGTAGCATGATCGTCCATAATTTTTTACTGTATTTACCAAGATAAAACTGAATCCAACCAAATTGAGGGTTTATGGCATCAGATGGGATATTCACATGTAAGGAGTTGCTCCGTGGAATGCTTTCATTTCTAATTTTTGTGAGGGTTTTGGTCCTCATTTCACTTTCTAGGAACACAATACATCAATCCATCACATATTGCATCCGAATATATCCTAAGTTTCTAAAGTGGGGTACAAGGGAGTTCATTGAGTGTCATGTTTCATAAAAGGCACATGCATATATAAGAGAGAGACTCACCGTATTTTTTTTTGGGGGGGATTCATCATTCATTGAGGATTTCATACAATCCACTCATCCAAGCTACAATTTGTACATGTACCTAGTTTTGTTGCAGGTTGAAGAGGTGGGTTATCAGGCCCGTGGTAGAAGAAGATGGTTCTCAAGTCCCTGAGTAGTTTCTCTGGGTGAGAAACTAAGAAATATTCCATATTGTGTTAGGAAATAGCTACAGGGCTCCGAGACTTCCTGTTTGACCTATTGCTAAGGTCTCAAAAGAGAAGTGGGGAAATCGAGGGACTATTGAGTAGATAAGGGGTGCACTTCCTACGGTGGGACAAGAATGTGGGGAATGTGAGACTGTAGGCTAGTTTCAGTAGTTAGGAACCTTGGAATGAGAAATTATGCAGATTATCAGACCTTAGACTAACTTAGGATTTCCTATGCCTTGGTAGAGTTTATCCCCTGCTCAGGGGTGATTTAATGCTAATATTATGATCAATGTGGTCTATGGATGGGAGGGACCTCGAAGGTCTCCATGCAGTTGGTGTTTATTTCATGAGATAAGTTTATTTAATGAGCATATTTTATTTGTTGTATGTATAATTATGGGTTTTTTGTTATGGAAATTATGTTATAGTTGTTCTTATAAATTATTAATCTTATTCCACTCAACTATGTTCATATGCATATCATAACAATTAAACTAATGGCATCAAAATTTGAAATTTTACGTGGCATAGCCCAGTTGGTGACTGGGGATGCTATAGAGATGGTCAATTGATACAACTGCACCTTAGTGTAGATTCTCAAATGTCCCTCTTCCCTGAAATCTAAATTAATGATACCATGGAGGGTTATTATCTCCTTCAAAAAATTCAGAACACACTCTCGAGACATCTGTAGCCAAGATGGATGATAGTTCTCTCCCGAGTGGAGAAAATGAGAAGGTGGGTAATCATCTAGGACACCTGGCATCTGAGTAAGTCACATTTAGAGATAAAATACTGCATATTGGTTCTTTATGCTCCTTTTTTTTTCTCTTATAAGAGCTCAACATGTACTTTTGGAGACAATTGATAAATCAAAGTGATTCAATACTCTCGGTGTGATATTTTGAGATCTATAGCTTGTGTGGATGTGTGTGTGCAAGAAATGATTATTGTTATCTCTCAACTATTGGTAATGATATGATGATTGGTTAAAGAACCCAAATGTAAGGCCAAATATCTTTGTCTATGTCATCTTATCCTCAACTAATTTGGAATGCTATTGTTGTATCTATCACCCATTTGAAATATTCTTCTTCATGCCTTTTTATGAACACACATCATCTTCCCGGTGGCTTAGCTCTTTTGAAATTTTTGGAGGAGGAGTGAAATTTTAAGTGATGTCATCATGGTCCCATGGACACGTCACAACTCAATATTGGTCTATTTCAATGCCTATATGACTCTAGGTTTGACCTACATGTAGTTGAGTTTGATGTGTTGATTAGATTCCTCCATGAGCCCTCTCTATATAGGTGGTAGTATCATATTGTCTCTAATGAGTGCCTAGTTAGCATTTCATGTTGTCATTGATCCTCCCCATTTTCCTAGGTGGACTACTACACTAGCTCCAGGTGGCACGCAGTCGTATAAAGTTGGAATACCACTGTCGTGACCCAAGAGGAGTGGTTTTACCCTCTATTCTCTTGTCAGGAGACCCCATTCAAATATCAACATGTGGCTCCCAAAACCATCATTTCACCCCATATGCATGTTATTTCTTGTGTTTCTTTTCGATGTGACATAGATCGCCTGTTGTAGATTTTCCTCGTTTGTAGTCGTTGGACAATTGGGCCTAGTCCTTGCTTAGCACTTTATTTCTAAGCCTTGGTACCGTGATATAACCGTTGTTTGAAAATGGATTAAGTCTTTTAAGAGCATAATTCTCCATGTTTGATCTCTTCATAATCCCCTAGGTGTTTGAAACTTCCTATCAAGCCCTTAGGGCATGATTTTTTATGTTTCTTCCTCTAGGTCACTTCAAAATAAGCTAACGCATTCATTTGAGAATCTATGTAAGGTCTCCTTCAACCTCTACTTTTCCCAATGTTATCCTTACAAACTTGATCAACCTGTATATTTGTGACAAGATCAAATCTAGTACTAACATCATCTCTAGTGAGGAAAACATACCCCTATGGTCTGTTGATAACTGTAGACCAAGTGCCTTCGTTTGTTGGGTTATAGATTATGTTTTGAAATGATAGGCCCCTGTGCATTTGAAAACTTGTATGATAGGTGAAATAAAATTGCTCAACAACTTACAATGTTAGAACACTACCTACTTTCTTGCGTAATAAATGTTGAATGAAGTAAAATTGAAAATTCATGGAAGAGAATGGAAATATATTTATAAATGTAAAATATAAGAGACTTTGTAGTCAAACAAATCTCCCTCTAGTTGAGCCAATTCATATGTGTTGTTATCTTGAGATGCAACCACTTGGAATTGTCGAAGCCAAATATTTCCAAATTTTCCATGTTTCCATTTGGCTTATCTTCTAGCATCCCACTTTAGGACTAGGTATCCTACCATGAAGTTTCTTTCCTTGGTCCTCTTTTCAAAATTTCTTTCATTCTTTCTTAGTGATATTGGGACTTTATTTGCACCTCATCTCTTACCTACTGAACTTCAATCAGTTGTCTGATTCTTCTCTACATATAATCTAATTATGTTTCCTCATCTTGGAGTATATTCATCATGAGAATATTGAGTTGAATATTGAATATGGATTTCAATCCATAAACCATTTGAAAAGGAGAAGTTCCTATGAACATGTTTATGCTTACTATGTCTGCCCAAACTACTTATTTTAGCTCAGAATCTCATGCCTTCTTATTTTGAGACAACATTTTCTTGATAATTTTGATGAGATTGTTATTGGAGGGCTCAAGTAAGTCATTTCCCTATGGAAATTAAGTTGTAGAGTTCCTAATATCTATGTTATAATTTTGACAAAATTGCATTAGATTAACAGATTTGAAAGCTTGTGCATTATCAATTATGATCTTCCTTGGGCATTCAAATTTGGCCAAAATGTTCTCTTCAAGGAATTTGATGATGACTGTTTTAGTTTCTTCCCTCATGGGGATTAATTCTACCAACTTAGTGAAATATTTTATGGTTTTTAGAATCCACTTATGTTTCCCTCTTGAATTTGGGTTGATTTCACCAATGAAATCCAATCCCCATTGTTGAAAAGATCTCTCTATTTTGAAAAGAACGAGTGGAAGAGGGTGAAACTCATGCCTTCCTACACAAATTTGACATCCCACGCATTCTATAACCATGACATAGATACACTATTGAAAATATTTGGTAGGAGAGACTTGGTGAACCACTCCATCAAGAGCTTATCTCGTATTTGGGTTTTGATCATCCTACATCTTCGTCGTCATCAATGAATGTGATAGGAAATGTGAGTGGTAGTATCTTGACATAGCAATGCTAAGAGATCCATTATTATCTCATACCATATGGCTAATTTTTGGTGCATTAGAAACCCCATTGCCAAGTCGTTGAAACTCTTAAAGGAAGCACCTTTTAATTCAATATACCATTTGGTGTCACTTTCGTTCAAGGATCTGAGGAAAACATGCAACCTCACACTATCATCCATCCAGGAATTGGATGAGCAACACAACCGATATTCCATGATGTGTGTGGAGGGGTCTTTTCTTATCTTTCCATCAAATTTGGTTATCTATGATGGCAACATCACAAGCATAACCGATCATGAAGGGTTGTGGGCGATAAGGACATTTTTTAGATGTGACAAATCAAGAAATTCCAATGTTGCAAGGAAATATAAAGATCTATGAGAAAATGAATAATGGGAGGAGGATGAAGTCCCTTCTGTCTGAGATGAATCTTGTGGTCCTCCTATGTTTTTTCTACTGGAGGGTTGTGGTGTTCCATAAGAGTGAGTTCCACAAGGGATTGTGGCACTCCCAAGAGCATGACTACTCCTAGCACCAAACGTTCCCCAAGGGGATTTCCCCTAGGAGTAGGTGTATACCTGTTATCGGATTAATTGGTAAATGCAGACATAAAAAGATCTCCCTAGATCCCACTGTAAAATAGAACAAAGCATAACATAATATAAGACTTTCCCTAGGCTCTAATTATTGAGTTTACTAGGTAGCAAGAGATAAACAACATACCTTTAAAATATAGTTTCTTCTTTCCATTGCCATCCTATATCCATTCCAATGTTCCTGTGATATTGAACTTGCAAGGGAACACAAGCCAACCAAAGTGAAAGAAACACAATATACTCAACAAGAACCTCTTTTCTGATCAAAGGATCATACAATAAAACAAGACTAGTTTTATGGGAAAGAAACATATCGTCGTATCATATTAAATAGAAAGTGGAGAATACAACCAAAGCCTTGATGTTTCAAGGTCCCCTTTCAATGGTCCTTTTCTCTAACAAACAAACTTTTTCTCCAAATCCTTTGAATGAAGAATATCCACCATGTAGCTTGTAGAACTAAAGCAAAGCTCTCAAGAATAATCTGAAGTAGAAACTCTCCATACAAATATTAGCTTGTTCAACCTTAAATTTTTCCATGAGAGATCCCTCCTTATATATTGTGAAGGAGAGATGGATGAGGTGATTAGGATGATCCCACCAAATCAGAAAAGTGAGTAAGATCCAAAACGTTCGAAGGCCACCTCATCTTTTAGAAGACCCCCTTCTAGAACTTTCGTGAAGTTTGACTTTATCTTAGCTTTTGGCATCATCGCACCCTAGGTATATTTCATCCTATGGAGACGTCATAGTCTATTTCTAGAGAAGGATGCAATGATCAGACATCGTCGCACCCCATGCATTTTGTAGGGTGCAACGACCTTCCCTAATAGGGTTTTTGAGAAGGGAAAGCAAATCACTTTCCTCATGGAGAAAGACACTTTTATATTTTTAGGAAAAATGAACACATGTTGTCAGTGGAACACCGGGGTGAACAAAATAATGTGTAACATAATTCCCCCCAAATTATAAAGCTGGAACTCATGACAGCCAAAATAATTTGTAGAATGTGTGTGTCGAACAAGGAGCAAATCGGTCGAGAACCTACAAACAATCAAGCATTTAAATAATAATATACCATCATTTGAGGTAGGCATTCTCATACTCAGATTAAAAAATTTCAAGTGATTCATGGCCACTAAACATACACTATGGATCCATGTCATCATAATTCAACATATCCACCAAGAATACATTGTGGATATATGCTATAAAAGAAGTCAAATTTGGACATAGCCACGAGACATACAAAGTGGATCTATGTGTCAATACAAATCATGAATACTCCATTGCAACCTGGATCAAAATGATAAGATCCAGTATCTTCATTTCAATCATCTCTAAGTACAAATCTAGCCATCTGATTACAGGTGTTGAAGTCGAACATGGTAGAAACCACTTGATTATTGATCATTAATGAAAATCATTAAGAAGTGCAAGATAAATCACCATTGGTGTCAATGAATCCCAAGGTACCCTAGTACAATCCAACAAATATGAATAAATGAGTTGAAGTAAAATACTCGATGGAATCTCCCAATCAGGGGTCAGTGATGTGAACCCACTATTGAAAGCGAAGAGACCTTCCATTGAGGCATGCAGGTTCTAAGGTACTAAATGATTTCTAAGTCTTTCTCCTGGATAATGTGTTGAATTCGACAAGAAAATACTCGTCATAGGAGGGCCTTGATGTATCCCCCATCAATGACACAAAATATGTAACATATTTGAGGTAGATCAGAGTACGAAGTGATTCGAAACTAACACAGGGAAGGCCAACATGGTAGAATATTTATAATTGTAGATGGTCGACTTGATAGAAGGCTTGTTTTAGGTTGGACTTTTCTTGAACATATGAACGACAGGACAATGGTCTTCATAGCATTGAATGAAGGAGGACCCAAAATATGAATTTGTGGATGGTCAAACGAGAGACAAATTGATTTCCCAACACAGATACAAAGATGAAGGGGGGTGTCATGTTCAAGAGAGATTATTACTTCCACTAACATAGATAAAGAGACACATTTCTTTCCCAATTTTCCCCCACCATTTCTGGCGATTACCTCTTTAGTTTTATGCAAGCTTGAGGAGGATAACATATTATTGTTGATGTAATCTCATCCTTCAGACGAGTCCCTCAAAGTATATTTAACAAACCCTAAGAAGGAGTGGTTTGATCCCATATGAGTATTTCGATGTTTGTTTAATGAGTCCAAAGGAACAAAACTCAGGGGTTTTTCATTTTTAGAGAGTCTGAAAAACACTTAAAGATAACTCCATCAGGTCCTTTTTCATAAATTAATCTGACGAGACTGAAAAAGTTATAATCTACCACTCATTAAATGTTTTCTTCAAATACTTTTATGACCGTGAAAAGAACAAGGTCCCTCAACAATGTTTTCATGTTTAGGGAGTGTGAAAAGAGCTTAAAGGATACTCCATACATTTCGTTTTTTGAGTCACCATTATGAGTTCAAAAAAATGACAAAATACTTCTCGATTACATTCTCATGGTTTCATGAGGGTGAGAAAGAATCAAGAATATTCTTGGAGTTTTTCCTGAAAAACCCTAAAAGGATCTTTACATGCGACAAATATATAAAAACAAATGGAAAAAGCGAACCCTTGTTCCAACGTTTCACCTCTAGCCTTTTCAATATGCAAAAAATCAATCACTTGGAAAGTTGTTAGGATTTTAGGGTTTGGATGAAGCATAAAAAATAATGTAATATAAAAAGAAATAAAATAGGTAAAAACCCACATTTCACTATTTCATTTGTAACTTCACCCAAACATTTCTCCAAACCCCCTTTTTACCTCGATTTTCAATTGCAGATTGCAGAGTGCACGACTAATCATTTCAGGAATCATCTCTTCCTAAAAGGTAATCTTCATCTCCTCCATATTGTCCATGGATTAAAAGTTGATTTTCATTGTTTAAAAATGTGTTTTTGGGTTGATTTTTTGAGGTTACCCATGCATTGAGGTCATCGAAGGCACCCTATATTGGGACCTGCAATGATCTAGGATCATCGTAGTCACCCATAAATCTAGGGTGCGATGAATCCTCATTGTGAAAATGCACAGGCCCGCAACGACCACAACTCAAACATTTTAAAACATGAATCCAACAAGAAAAACCCTACAGGAAAGAGAATTATGATTCTATTCTCTTTTTATGGTTCCTTGGCAGGTCTTCCACAGTCAAGGTGTTGGAATGGCGTGAGAGAGAGCAGGAAGAGGAAGATTACTTCACTGGGAATGACTCAGGAATGATTATGGCCCTTTGACAGTGTGGATTGTTGAAATTATTCAAGATTTAGGGAATGAAGGCCCAACTAAGACTACTTGAGTACTTAGTTCACATGTGGGATGTGAACAAGCAAGAATTTCATGTGGGTGCCCACACACTCACCATAGATATAGAGGATATCTACTTCCTAACATGACTATATCACCATGAATCCTGAGTGACACTTATAGGTAGCAGGGGTGGAGGTGAGACTATGAACCACTACATCAGTGAACATTCTGTGTCGGGTACCCATAAACATAACAGTAAAGTCACTATCAAGGATGTCTGAGACTTGCCTCTACGGACCATCATCTATACTATCACATGCATGGTAGGGAGTGTAGCTCCCCACATGGCCCCTCAGAGCTACTTTCAGTATACATTGGAGTGCATGGAGCCCTAAGTCTTCCAATAGTACAAAGGGGTTCTTAAAATTATGAAGAAACAACTGACCAAGTGCAGAAGTGGTGGGTTGAAACAATTTGTATATGGTTCTATTTTAGTATCCTTTTTCCTAGAAAGGGTCCCAATTTTATGCTTGTAGGTAGAGTGGGGAATACTTGCTCCACATGATCCGAGAATGAAGAGGTGGTTAGACCTCATGGTCCAACATGCAGCTGGTCCCATCGTTAAGTATAACTATGTCTTCTTTGAGTGGTTGAGGACTCAAATTATTATGCTTGACGATTATGAATACATTGATTTATATTTCCATGGAGATCCGTACCTAACTCTCCTCGAAGGTTCCCAATGGGGGGACATAGGTAAGAAAGAAATTTTGTTTATATCATGTTTTTGTTATTTTTAAATATATAAAATGTTTTTTATGTTGTTTATCTGATGACTAATAGAGTGCTCTTCAATGATGCAGATGTCGGACCTTATTGTCCTCCAGGTTCATCCCCTATCCAGAGGCGAGGGGAGAGAGGTTACGTAGTAGGAGTAGCCGCTGCCGACTTCGAGACCATAGAACAAAATATGGAGGGAATCACAATGAATATCCCAGATGCCTCTATATATGATATTCATAGGCATTATCAGCGCCACAGAGTGGGTGTGTTTGCATCCATCGTTCAACTTCTTCGTAGAGTAGCACGAAAATAACGTGTTATAGAGAGTAACATCCTTGATGCTCTGTTGTATATGAAGCCATATGCTTCACATTTTGTATATGAAGCCAGAATGCAGAGGTGTGATGATGCTTCTCTAGAGATGGACTGTGACATCTTCACAGGCTGCAATATACCTAGTGTGCGACGATGCTAAAAGATAAGGAAAATTCAATCTTCAGGAAAGTTCTAGAAGGGGATCTTCTAGAAGATGAGGTGGCCTCTAAAAGGTTTGGATCTTACTTGACATTGTCGTACCCTAGGTATATTGCATCTTGCGGAGACGTCACAGTCCAACTCTAGATGAGGATGCGACAATCAAGCATCATCACACCCCATGCATTTTGCAGGGTGCGACGACCTTCCTTAATAGGGTTTTTGAGAAGGGAAAGCAAATCACTTTCCTCCTGGACAAAGAATATTTTATGTTTTTAGGGAACATGAAAACATTTTTTTAGTGGATCACTGGGGTGACCAAAATAATGTGTAACAATACCCTAAAGGAGATGTGTTCTCAAAATTAGTCCCAGGTAAGAACCCCGAGGAGCCAAAGGTATTAATAAAAGGAAAGCCTCCCCATTCTGAAAAATTCCCCCCATGGAAAGGTGTGCTAACCCATGGAAAGTTATACCCTCCTAGCATGGAGCTACCCCCAACTTGACCGGGGAAAACCCAAAAAACACTAGGAATATTCCATCCAAAAGGTAAACCAACACCTCACAATGTCGTGCCTCTCATAGGAATTATGGAGGTGTTAGGAACCCCACCCCCCATGTTGAAACCAAGTCTCGACCCCCCACTAGGAAAAATATTCATACGTGGGCATTCAAATGGATGGGATGGGTGTGGGAATTCTAGGTAGACTAATGGATGGGAATGAGGACATGGTCGATGTCCCCCATATCAAGGGACCCATAGAAAAAGGCATAGACAAAATAGGTCTAACTGTGCTCAGGGAAGGTAATGTGGTCATCACAAGCATGCCCCCAGTCCCACTTATGGATGGGATTGATGGCTCAACCACATTGGATGAAACACTTGGTCCTGACATGGTGTTAGGATATCTAAATAAAGAAAATGTTTCACTAAAAATTTCCCTTACCTAGATAAGTATGGGTACTTCAATATTGGTCAAAGGAGGATTAAGGTTTGGTGGATGAATTTCATCAACCACTTCCACTTCAACCAAAATAGTCTCCTCAAATCAAATATGAGACTCTTGATATTCACAATAATGTGTCTCATGTCGCTTGATAGGTGGTTGTACCTTCATGATTGGCTCTAGTCCCTATAATCAACGAGATGAGCTTAGTGATTTATCCACAGTGAAGGTAATATGTGAAAATCAAACAAAATCCAACCTAAGGCCAATATAGACATGGAATCAAAGAGAAAACCCCCACCAAATCTAGGACAATAGTAAGAAAACCAATGGCTGAGAGGGTCTTCTAAAAAAAACCCTATGGGGAGATGAAGTCCCCAAAATATTGGGTAGCAAAGGTATGAGGAGAAGTTATGATGAATAACATGAAACATCCCTCACCGATGCAAACACCCTTTATTAAGGAGGGCACCCTTTGTGGGAAATGATACCTTGAATGAACGCCTGTCCTTGGTACTATAGGAATGTCCCTCCTATAGTCACCTCTATAGCTATCTAGGAATGGTCATTGAGGCTACCCCCTGATAATCGATGACTAGGAGAATAGTCAAAGGTACAACCACATGTAAGGGAAGAGTAAATATGGTTGATTATTTCAATGTCTTACCTCACACACATGTGTGGCACCAATGAAACCCCTATATACATAGTAGTCAAAGTGATATCGCGAAAACCAAAACAAGCAGAGAGGGGTAATCTCCCTACATGCCCGGATGCAACCTTTTTCTTAACTCCTATGTTAGAGAAGATTATTGACACATTGGTTGCAAACATGTATTTTACACTAGTTAATGACTTCTAGGATTCATTTTGGTGGCCTCAAATAGTTTACTCTCCAATCTTATTCCAAGGCCCTAACTCTATCTAATGTTGGTTCATAAAGAAAGAAAATTGTCTAGTAGATTTTAGATTACACAATTCCTTTTATGGTTGTTTCTTATATCAAAGGAAAATGAATGAAACCTTTATTTTGTTTATGACTCTTGACCCAACCAAGTAGTGAAGATATGTCAATACAATCTATTCACTTCAATGAATTCTATCCAGGGAGGGAAATATATTTTTCCTTTTATTTATAAACTTCAAAACAAAGTCCTCAAACACTAAGTAACCATGCAAAAAATTCATATCCAAAATTCTTATAAAAATTCAAACCAAATACTTCACCAATGCACTTTTGTTCTAATGCTTCAAAAGCTTGTATGGATGCAATTTTTTTTCATCCCAAATGTAATGCAAAAGTTTCATAATCTAATCAAGGACACATAAATCAACAAGAAAGGGCTATAGTAAATTAGTAGTGATCCTAAAAATCCCACTCTAATATCACTACAAAAATCTCACCCAAAACTTACCTAAGAAAATGGATCTAGTAATGAGCACTAACCACACAAAGACTAATGACCAAATGCAATCAATATCAAACACTACCATATATTATCAGATATGCTGGGGCATTTCCCAACTTCAATAGATCACTTTGAAAATGAACAAAGTTAACCAAATAATTCACACAAACCACACAAACACACTTGAAATGAAAATTGAACGCAAATAGAGTGACAAAAGGATTCAATCAAAGAAAATATATACTGGCACAATTCAATCGTAGTTCTTTCCAACCGCAGGTCTTTGGGATCAGAGAAGTCATATCTATTCTTAAAAATATGTTGATTTTACAATTTCCCTTGTTTACAAGGACCGTCACGGTCTGAGGACCTACAATAGCTACGAGTAGCATAACACTAATAGTGAAACATGTTGTTATCACTGAAATATCGTCCACAACATTGAACACAAATGGTTACAAAAACACAACAATGCCAACAACAATTAGTTAACTTGCAGCACTGAAATGCATTGAAAAGGGAAAAAACTATACAATTGGGTCAAAATTTGACATGAGAAAATTGACCAAAGGAAGCACACACACAGTGTGCGTGGGCCCATAAAACCCTCAGAGTGCACAATGTGCCAAGTGTGGGAATGTGTACGATTAAATCTACACACTTCTATGAACAATGCATTTATGAATCTTGTCGGCCCCTCAACCACTTATGGACCCACTTCCAACATGATTTGATCTTCATATATGAGGGAAATCCGAATGGGGGGTTGGTCAAGGACTAAAGGGTGCCTTAAAAGGCCCCTGTTTCACACCAAGAACCAATTTATTTTTCCTTGAATAAATTTTATAAATAGGAGCCATGGGTGCACTAAGAAACGAAAATCTTCATAGTATTGTTATGCTGCAATAATTCTCCCTTGAGAATCCTCTTTTCTCTTTGGATCCTTCAAGCATCATTTCAATAGGCCATTCCACTCACCTCTTGAGGGAATAAGAATTTTTTTTATTCACCATTTTACATTTTCTTCCATTGTATGAAGAGATCTCCATTAGGAAACTCAAGAGCCCTAACAAGGGGGAAGAGGGGACTCATAAGTCCTCATTTTTCTCTACGATGTTTTGCCTACTAATCTATTGATCCATTGGTATCATTATGTTGGTCATTGGTTGATTTTAATGGTTCTAAGTTTCTCATGCCTTCTAACTTTTATTTCTTAGTTGTTTTAGTTTATTTATTTTTTTATACATGTGTTTGTATTGTTTAACAAATTCACAAAGTTCTATCTTTTCTAGAAGGCTCATCTAGACATGCAAGTGTTTTTGTTTTTATCACCCAAGTGACAAAACCAACACAACGGATTGGCGACCATACTGGGGAAAGGTATCCAATTCCACCCTATTTGAGCTTAGAGAGCACTTATTTTTAATCAATTTGTCTTTCTTGTACCAAAACTGGCCTAGCCCAACCTGTCAAAGGAAAACTTCTGAGCTGCAAGAGGAGTATTTCCCTTGGAAATCCCCCCCAACACGTGACAAGAAGTGTGTGGATTTTCCTTCCCACAGATGCACACTCAGTGTAATTTGTGCACCACATACTTCTTTTCATTGCGCATTTTGTGCATTGTGCGCCCACTGCACACCTGTCAAAGTTGTAACGCACACATACCTCAAGTTTTTCAAAATTGTAAGGGTTTTTATAATGATTTGAAGGCCCTTAGCCTTCATATTTTTTTTTTCATGCACTTTTTAAGGTACATGCATTCCACTTAGATTCCTTTCCCATATGAAAGGTTAGCTAAACATAGGCACTTAGGGGGTAAAAAAACCTCATATTCTCCTCTTTTGATTTGGTTTCCAAATGGATGGATTTTTTGGCTTGTAAAATTTTAAGTTCAGATTATTGCTATCATACATAAATCACTTACATTGGGACTAGAAGTTAAATTTGACCCTTGAGTATGCTCTTCTCTCGCACCCTGGTGTGATCTTGAGAATAAAAAAAGTGGTTAAAGGGACATCTCATCTCCCTTTAAAAAAATCTTTAGGAGAGGACAAAGCCCCACTAGGGTTCCTCTTAATTTTTTGAAATCATCTTAAAGTTGTAAGGGCCCATACATGCCCACATGTTGAAAAATTAGGATATTTTCTTGAAATTGCTTTCTTAGTTTACATCACAATCTAGTGAAGTTTAAAGATCATATTAATGTGCCCATAAATTCCCACATGTTTGCAATCTAGGATCGTTTTCAAGCTTTCTTAGTGTAAACAAACATTTAAGGAGTTTAAAGGATTTGTAAAGGACACATATGTCCACATGCTAGTTCCTTGGGGTTTTAAAATTCTGCACGGTTGTACCAATGACATATAGTAAGTTAGATAAACAATATTTGTAAGGACCACAGGAAGTCCACATGTTTCAATCTCACACTTAAATTATTAAACACTTTGCACACTTTCTCACTTGCGTGCACACAAAGTCACTCCTCACACACATAATTTCCATTTTGAACAATGGAGGTTGAAGGAGGTTTTCTCCAAAGGAATTATGAAACATTCCACTACTTCTTTGGAAATTATCCACACCCATTAATCCAAACGAGATTGGTTCACACCCCCAATCTCTTAGCCCACCACATCTAAATTTGTTCTAAAAACTCACTAATTTTTCCTCTAGAGGAGGTGCCAAAACAAAGTTTTTAGTCTAGGTAGGATCTTGGGGGTATGCATCCAAATAACCCCCCGGTATCTAGTTCTACCATTTTCAAACATTAGAAGTTGATAAATAGGGAACTTTCAAATCCTCCAAGTAAAGTGTTCCTAGACCATAAGGCAGAGAGATACATGTTAAGGGTTGAAGGCTGAGGTTCGGTTGTTCTACACATCCCTCCTTCAGTCACCCAACTCTTGGAAGGGCATCCAACCCATGACCCATTTCTATGGTCGAAAATATAAATGTCTCACTTTGACTGAGGTACCTAGTGACAAAAATTGAGGACATCTACCTAGGTGGCGATTAAGGGCTGCAATGGCACTTAGATCAGATTTTGTGTGGCTATTGGGAAATATATCCATCTCCTTTGGGATATGCACCCTCTACCCATCATTATAACTAATTATTTCAACATTCACTAGTTCCTCTTCCAGTGGCTTCACACCCCATTGTTGGGTTCTTTTGGAAGGCTCAGTGCTATTTGAGAGGAAGGACGATACGTCTTTTAGGACACAAGCATTTGTTTTTTCTTGTTCCCCCATGTAGACAAAATCCACCTATCCACATGTTTCTTGTTTACATTTGATTTATGTATGATTCTCATTTGATGACATGAAATTGTGAGTTGTACTATCTTGTGAAGGTCCAAATTATGCAAAGTTGTTGTTCATT
>JASDQU010308341.1:105001-133861 GCA_032191745.1 Picea mariana | reverse complement strand
TGAGTGCTACTATTTTGGGATCAACTTTACTTGGTTCCACTTTTCTTGGGTCCAATTCCCAAATCCATCCATCCATCCACTAGCTCTCCTTCATAAGGATGTGGGGGGGAAACTTCTTCTCAAGGGAGAAGTACAACCCCACCAAATCCCTCTCAAGAAACAATTCCACCACTTTCTCACATGATGGATGGAACTAATCCTCCACCAAATCTCCCTATTCCATATGTGGAGTCCCTTAACAATCATGTTTTAACCAAACTCATGAATGATCCCATTTTGCATGATCCCACTTGGCCCAATATTTCTACCAAAATACCTTCAAATATTCCAAAGTTTGAAGGAAAAACAGGGGAAGATCTCGCCAACCATGTTATGACCTTTCACTTATGGTTATCTTCCAATAGAATCATGGACGATTCCATCCGCTTAAATTTTTTTCAACACACTCTCACTAGTTCCTCAGCCAAATGGTATGTGGAAGAAAAATCAGGGTCCCAGGAAACCTTTGAATCATTGGCCAAGGCCTTTTTGTCCTTTTTCCAACTACTAGTTCTCCATGATACTGGCTTATAACTTCTCTCAGAATTCAAACAAACTATTACCATCCATATAGTCGATTAAATCCATGAATGGCGTCGGCACCATAGCTTGTGTAAAGAAGAAACCACCAAAGAACAACATCTTGATTGGTTTCTCAAATCACTTGTCTCTATTATTGCCAAGGATGCAACATCCAATTTTCCTCAAATGAAAGAGGAGGCCATCAACAGGGCCCAATAGTTTGAACTCATCTATTCTTAATAAGGTTACTTGTACACATTTTTTCCTCATTCCCCTATACCCATACCATTTGGCCATGAAAAACTTGGGATGTCCTACTCTACAAATGGGTTGATTAGTTCCATGACAGACCACAACCCTTAGAGACAATGACCACCTATTTATGGTTCACCTTAATATCCACAACCCTATGGAGGGACATCTTATTACCCTCCTCCTGCTCACCAACAACCATATCCTGTTGCTCGTCCTACACCCATGGGGGGACCCTCACCGATACCCATGATGTGTCTGGCCTCTCAACCAAGTTTGGTTTCACCTTCTACCTCTGCATATAAGCTTGGTACTAGAGAAAGCATTTCAACTTCCTATGCACCCTATGGATTGTTTCCATAAAATAATCCATATTTTTTGTTTCCTGGTCGTCCACAGTAGGTTTCTCCTCCAACTGGACAACCCTATGTCAGTGTTAAATTTTTTCAACCCTCTCCCATTCAACAGCTTCATAATTTTGAACATTTGAATATGGAAAATCCACCCCATTAGTCGATTAATGCCAAGAAGAAAGGGAAAAACTGAAACAATAATAACCCGGGACCAGACGAAAATAATACCCAACAAAACAATCCCTCTAGGGGAAACCAAAATCAAGGAAACCAGGACCACCAAGGGGACAATAACAAAAAAAGACAAGGGAATAAAAATAAAAATATTAGGACTAAATTCCTTTTTTCTCTCTTTGGTGAGTATGGACATTATACTCACCATTGCCCCCAAATTGTCGACTTCAAATGGATGAAAGAATCCATGAACGTGCAACGCCCTCTAGCGTCTCCTGCTGAGAGACATCTTATTACCCTCTTGAGCTAGTACCATCTTCCATCACCTTGCAAGCCTATTATGGTCAACACTCATCACTTGAAGGGCTCTTCCAAAATGTCCACGTCGAACTCAGGTGAAAAACCATCTTAATCAACATTGAAGTTATAGATACCCTACTTGACTACAATATCATTTTTGGACATAGCTACATGTATGCTATGAAGGAGATCACCTCTTCTATGTTTCGAACGATCATTTCCCCCCACAATCGGAAAATTGTCGCCATCGACCAACTTACACATTACGAAGCTAACCATTCCACCAACATTGATAACATTACTCCCCTTGTCCGCACTAGCTCAGACGCTTATTCAATCATCGACATGGGTCCCAACATTTTCAAGGGCCCATATTTTCTGAAGGCATATCATGGAGCGCCACCCCTCCTACACCTTTTAATAAAAGTGTGTGTAGTATCTTCTATTGGAACATATATCAGAGACACTATTCCTCCCACTAAGGCCTCTCCTCACATCAAAGTTACACTAGTTGAAGAACTATTACCTCAGTAATTCCCTGATAACCCCNAAATTACTTTCTTCTACCCCCCACCTAGAGGCCTAGCATTCCAGGTAGTTTCAACCCTTACCCTTCCAAACATGGTTCTTTCCATCCTTGTATGGTATCTTCATCTAGCTGCGATGGTTCCTCAACCATCTCTCCCTCCTCATACATAGGGAATCCCCATGCAGATCCCAGTACATGCTCTTGACACACCACCCTCACCCCCAATAATTGACACCTCTTCCACTGCTGGGGGAAGAAGAAATAAGAGGGATCCCACAACTCCAATTCCTCTCCGAGTTCAACCTCCTTCCACACTATGCGAAGGAGAATGACACCCCACTAATAGATGCCCTACTCTTCCTGAGTTACGCAATTTGATTTAGCTCTCACGAGTAGCCACATTTCTTGCGACTCCACCAAGTACATCCACTACTATGATGGAGTCCACAACTACAGGCAATAAGGGTTTGCGAACCAAATTCTCTTGCACCCTGTGCTTATACTATGGCCACTACACTCATCATTTCCAAAATCTACCTCAATTTTTCCAAACGTTAGTTTTAGTACACCAAACCTCTCATCCAGAGCCTTCTTAGCCACCCCCTACTGGGGCTCACCTCACTGATATTCGATATATTTCATCATCAATACTTGTGCGAACGAGGCACTCTCCATAGTGTTGGGACATTCAATTTCTATCCATCAGTCCCTCATACCCTATACCCGATATCTCGTCTGCATTCTCACCACTGGAGGACAACCACACATTAACAATCCTCTCTGTCACCTACTAGGATCCCCTATATTATCGAAGTTTTCACTGCGACAAAGATATCCTGGAGGAACTCACTGCTCCCGATTGCCCATGGAACATGCTCCATCATCGAGCACTTTTCCTCTCATAGGATTCCTTTCATCCTCCTACCCCAACTTCCATATGCACAATCAAAACCAAGGATTTTATTCATTTAGGGAATACAGATTGTTTCAATAACCCTATCCCCTCCCCAGATGCTTTTACAGAAGGAAAAATGGCCAACATCTCCCCCACTGTTGAAATTGACATTTCCATGAAACTGGGAATCATAGAAGAAACCACCATTGGCACTGCCTTCTCCCTTGAAGAAATCATTTCTTACAAATCTCTCTTTCAGGAATACTGAGACATTTTTTCCTTGTCATATACAAATATTCCCAACCTTGATCCATCTATAGTCGAACATTGCATCGACACTTGGCCAGATGTTTCCCCAATTCATCAAAAGAAAATCCCTCTTCACCCATCCAAAGCCGCGACTATCAAAGACAAAATTGATAAGTTATGCATTGTTGGCTTCATTTACCCAATTGCGTACACTTCATGGGTCTCCAACCCCATCCCTATTAACAAAAAATAGAGCACTATTCGCATTTGTACAAACTTTTGCGATCTCAATCACAATTTTATGAAAGACAACTTCCAAACCCCTTTCATCGACCAAATCATCGATGACTGTGCCGACCATGAGGCATTCTCCTTTATTGATGGGTTCTCCATCTACAATCAAATCCAAATCCATCCAGCAGATCAGTATAAAACCACTTTTACTATCCCTTGGGGTACTTTTTCTTATTGCATCATTCCTTTTGGACTCAAGAACGCAGGTGCTACGTTTCAATGAGCCATGACCTACATTTTCCATGATCTTGCTCGCATCATCCTTACTTATTTGGATGACCTCACTGCTCGATCCAAAAAGTGAACTCAACATTTAGACGACTGACGCACCATTTTCTGATGATGTCGCTAGTAAAATACATGCTTCAACCCCCTCAAGTGTGTATTTTGCGTTACTACCAGATGCCTCCTTGGGTTCATTGTCTCCCAACATGAAATCATGGTGGACATCACAAAAATTTGACCACCTAGGAATTTATGCCAACTGCAGAGTCTACAAGGCAAAGACAACTTTTTACATCGCTTTTTCCCATACTACACCACTCTCGCACATGGTTTTCTCTGCCTACCGCGTCATGATATCCCATTTCAATTGGAAGAACATGCTCAAAAAACTTTTGATTATTTGAAATATGCCTTATCCAACACCCCTTTGATTAGTCCTGCAGACTATGATCACGATTATATCCTCTACTTTTCATCCTTAGTTGTCTTAGTAGCAAGAGTCCTCATCTAATTAGGGGATGATGGGCATGAACATGTCATTTACTAAATCAATAAAAATATTTCAGGACCACCCTTGAAGTACAATAATGATGAGAAACACACCCTAGAAGTTCTCCTCGCGGTCCAAAAACTATGCCATTATATCCTTCTTTGAACTACCAAGGTCATAGCAGATTCCAACCCCATGCAGTACTTTGTTAGTCAACGAAAAATTAATGGAAAATTTTCCCGATGGATCATTATCCTCCAGGAATATGACCTATAATTATCAACTCCCAAAATAAATAAAGTGCTTGTCCTCGCTGAACTCATTACAGATTTTCCCTTAGATGCTCAAGCTTCCCCCGTTAATACATATTTTCCTAATGAACACCTCTTCTTCATCCCCTCTAATGACCTCTGGTACAATGACCTCCTCATCTACCTACGAACACAAAAGTTTGTGTCTCATCTCTCTCTAGATGATCGTCGACGGATTCTCCATCATGCCCCTCTATATATCCTCATCAGAGATGTTCTCTATCGATGTGGGGTTGAGACCATCCTTCGTCGATGTTTGACCATCGATGAAGATGGAATATTCTTGATCGATTTACATAGCGAAGGTTGTGATGGTTACCTCTCAGGTATGTCCACCACCCAAAAAATCATTCCAGTAGGGTACTTCTAGCCCACGTTGTTTCATGCCTACATCCACGTTGTCAAGTGATGTGACAAATGCCAGCTCAATCCATAAAAAAGCACGAGCACCACCAACTCTTCTACATCCAGTCATCATTGTCAGCCCTTCTACAAATGGGGAATAAACATCATGACATTCCATCCTTCATCTAGTAATGGACACAAGTACATTGTCGTGGCAGTATATTACTTTACCAAATGGGCCGAATCCATGCCCACTTTCAACAGCACCACTGACACAACAACGTGTTTTTTCTTCAACCACATCATTACCTGATTCAAAGTCCCACTATAGTTAGTGTCTGATCATGGTAAACACTTTGAGAACGAGATCTTCGTAGAACTCTCCTCAAAGTTAGGCTTCTGCCATGAGTTCTCCTCCCCATATTACCCTTAGTCCAATGGACAGGTCGAGGCTGTCAAAAAAGTCCTCAGAACCATGCTACAATGTATCGTCAACAAACATAAGACCAATTGGCATCATATGTTGTTTTCCACGTTATTGGATTATCGCACGACAGTCAAAACTGCCACCGATTTTACATCGTTCCACCTCGTCCATTGGATTGAAGCCACCCTCCCTATCAAGTGAGAAATCCCCACATTACACACTATCATCGAGCTATTACTCGACACTGCTATGATGGAGCAGCGCCTACTCACCTTAGAGTCACTGGATGAATATTGTCGATCTTCATTACAGAACAATGAGGCAGCTAA
This sequence comes from Picea mariana, assembly GCA_032191745.1. Taxonomy (NCBI): domain Eukaryota; kingdom Viridiplantae; phylum Streptophyta; class Pinopsida; order Pinales; family Pinaceae; genus Picea; species Picea mariana. The sequence goes on along the minus strand of JASDQU010308341.1, from coordinate 128,127 downwards.
AAAATGGTCCAAATCTACCTTCGACTGCCATGTCAACCTTCGCTCATTCAGGGAAGGGGATTTCGTCTTATCCTACGATATCTCCCATGAGACCCTCGACCATGGGAAATTTGAGTCATTATGGCATGGACGCTACATACATCCTAGCCTCTCCAGAAGGCTACCCTCTCAAAGAACCTGCCAACGGGTTGTACTTAAAGAAATTTTACGCTTGAGCGTAGCCATCCTACCTTAGGTTTTATTTGTACACATTTGTAGGGTTTTTATTTTTCTTTTTCTCTAGCACACCTCATGTCTGATCTATTATCCATTTTTTTGACATATGCATCATCCATCAGAATACCACATTGGTTACGCTGACGATGCAAACCGCTGGACCCAGAATCTCGCTTTGGCTGCTTGGAGCCTCTATACCGCCTCACATGTATTACTCCACTCCAATGGCATATGTTTGGGCTTTACCACCAACAACCAAGTTTAATATGACATCGTCACTGGTCTCCTTGCCGAGGCCAGTCACCACCACATTCGTCACCTTAGCATTCTATTAGATTCCCATCTTGTTGTCCTGCAACTCAATAATGCATAACATGTTCCTCTTTCACAGATACTTGTGAGTTATAGTTTTATCTCACAAATTTGATTCAATCACCTTTACACATATTCAAAGAAAATTTAATCAAATAGAAGATAACATGTCTAACCTAGTATTAGGTTGGCATTTATCACATTAAAACATCATCGCATATACATAAACATCATACATATTTCACAACATATAGAAAAGACATCATAAGCATAAAAACCATCAACACATAGGAGACATACATTATCCAAAAAATATATGTCCATATATATATCATCACTAGTGTCACAAGTGTTTACATAATACAAAATACATTTCCCGTAGGACAGTGACTCCCATCACCCTTATAGGTACAAAATGGGTACCCCTTACCTTATCCAAAATGGGTATCAACTACCATGTACAAAATGGGCTCTCGATCCTATAACTACATAACCTGACACTCATGGTTCCCCCATAGCTCCCCCCCCAAGTTGGGGGCCCTCCAGGTCCAGGGGGCAGCTAACCAGTCATCGCTGCCCCTGCTAGAGCTTCTCGATGGATCAGGGTCTGCCACTATTCTAGTACACCCACACACTCCTCCAGGACCTCCTCGTCCTATATGTGGGCCCACATAGCCTCTGACAAACCCTATAACACCCGCTCGAAATAGAAACAGAGGTCCTCCACCATTGCACCGACCTCTGCTTGCGCCTCATGTGTTGGTCCAACACAAACATCCTCTCATCTCTGCCTCTTCCCTGCCCTCGAATCTACTCTTTTTGGTCGCACTGGTCCTTGATGAGGAGGCTCCCCGACCATCTCTTCCTCTTGGAATCGAGGTCCCACTTCTGCGAAACAACACCAAAAATAGAGTCAACATCCATATATACATGTATAATCAAATGATACTTATAAAAATCAAAAAACATAAATATAAAGATGTACCTTGAACATCCTAGTCCTCCCTAAGAGGAAGCACCATATCGGTGTCATGTCGGTAGTCAATACCACTGTATGGATACCTCAATATCACCTATGGCATCTATCCACACACGTGCACCATCATCGTCGTGAAGTAATTTCCACCTTCTCCACCCCCGTTTCGAGCGAACACATGGGCCCACCGCATCAGTCGCGACTCATGTGGCCCCGCAGGCTCCAACAAGATCCTAGGGTGCAGTAGGGGCACCCTCTCTAGAAACAAAGCCACCATAATAGACCAAAGGCGTTGTCACCAAGTTCATATCTCTGACACTGGTCAACCTGCCCCGACATCCTGGTGTGCAGCATAAGTCCTGAGGAAAAGTGGTCCCCATTAAGGACCCTCTCCATGATCCTCAACTGACCTCCTGTGATCCATTGAGTCCCCAAGGATCCATAGATCCTCACCACCATAGCGACGATGCACTCTGTCAGAAAGTCCTCTATCGCCTCGATCTGGATGACCAAACCTGACATCGGGTGCGACCCTATACAGTGGAGAGAAACCAAGTCACCTACTCCATCATCCCCCAATAGCTGGGGGTCCATAAGAAGGGCCATCCCATGAAATGGGAGGACTGTAAAAAAATAGACATCCTCGATAGTTGACAATGTAAGTTGATGTCCCTTGATGATGAAACACTGCAGATCAGTGTTCCACATGGATATCTGATACTAGAGTAGGAAATCCTGTGACCGTATCAAAGGTAAGTCAAAGAACTTGAGCAACCCGTGGGCTGCCAAGTTCCTTCAAACTCCTGGCTGTTGTCTCATCACCTCTTGGAGACGGTCTCAGTCTCTCTCTCTCCAATGAACTGGCATCATTCTCTCTGGAATATGTTGATCACATGCATCCACACAAAAGCACTGGGTCAGCCTTCATCATCCATAAAAACACATAAAAAATTACACAATTTCAACCCCCTTAGCCTTGCTTCTAGTGCACGACTTTCACCCATATAGGTTCACACATGTGTGCGCTTGTTCATTGCATAGTTGTGCACTCATGCATAACTCTCTACGAAATAACCATGCATCTTGTGTGCAACTGTCACCTAGACAAGTGCACACATATGCGCACCTATTCTCTGGACAGTTGTGCACTAATGTGCAGCTGTCTGAGAAACAACTGCACACAGTGCAAAGCTGTCAATCCAACAGGCACGCATCTTATGCGCACATGTATTTTTCTCTTCCGCACCCACATGTGCGGTTGTTTCAAGCACATTGGCACACTGTGTGTGAGAAAAGGAATTATACCTGCACATATGTGCATGGGTATTCCTCCTTGTCTCGAGCACTGGTGGGCTCCTACCCAAAACCACCCCTGTAAGGCCCTGCGTACACCCCCTAACTAAATTCTGCAAATTTCACATGATGCAGGAGGTTATGACCACTAACCTGGCTCTCACAACTCCCGGATCGGTCGACTCACACTCCCATAGTCTCCAAATATCCTCAGAATGTTCTCATCAAATCAACTATAGTGGTGGGTACAAATGAGGTGGTATTGTGGGCCCACCAACCACATATAGTCCCTTTTGCCAAAATTTCACACTCAGTTACACGAGCCCAGAGCCTCCATTTTTCAATCCGTTATGAGCCACGGAATCCTGGTCCCGCCATATACACATTCACACTCCCCGGGCCATTCACACATATACACATATACACATTCACAGAGGAACATGTTTCTCACATCATGTTCATGTATGGATGCCCATGTTAAAATTTATCAAATGACTACTATAGGTTATTTATCATCAGATATTGTTCACATCAGGTATTTGGTTTTCATGTGTGTAGGTACATGTTCATCCAAGCGACGCCGTCCATTTAGGTATATGTTGGACACTAGCATGTAATTATTCCCTCTATAAATCAATTTCATCTCCCAGTCATACCCTCTGACGTTTACCTCTACGGTCCTTACATTCTACTCTGTAGTACCTTCACCTCTCCTACATTGTGGTACTTTCACCCGGTAGCACTCTCCCCCCCATGAGTTGTTCCATTCATAGTTCCCCTTGGCCACTTGACATTCATGCCGATTTCAACCCTCAGGGATGTGAATCTTGATAGCCTTATGCACTTCCGATAATAAGCCCCATACTTATTCTTATCATATTGCTTGTTTTCCCAATGGACTCCCACATCATATCATCTTGGTTCTATTAACTACACCTCCACAGTATCATTAGCCATCCATCTCATCCACCATCAATTGTCCCATCTGCAGATTGTCCTCCATTCATTTACCTCATACATAAAACCACCCGTGAGGCCCCCACCCTCCACCAGTTCTCTCTTGCAACTTGAACCCTCACAGGTCTAGCCATCTTTCACTCGGGCACCTGTTTCTGTATCTGTATACTCAACCCAAATTATTCTTTATTTGTTTGGTAATTGTAAAAGTTCTTTTCTTCCATCATTTACTTATATTTTTGTCATCACCCTTAATGACCTTCTTTTCCCTAGCAACGCAACCCATGTCGCCCTTGGTTGGGGAATCCACTCTCTTTTCATACCGAAATTGTTCACAAACCCCGAGTATTCCAAGTCCATGTTCCCATGATCTCTGAGCTTGTCCACTTTGTTAACTCTTATGGCATAGCTTAACACCATATCTAGTCATGCCCCTCACACTAGATACAGTTTTACGGTTGCTTCCAATCATTTGTCAAAATCCCCAACCAAGGGAATTCTTGAGTCTCATCGCATTTTGACTTCGTTCATGCTACATGTTCGTACCTTATATCATCTCAGTGGATTTCATGAAGCCCTTTGCTTCTTCGATTCACATCTCCCTTTCTGTCAACATCAACACAACTTCCAGAAGGGTGGCAGTATCTTGACTCTCATTACCTTTAAAATGAGGAGTCTCGAATGACACAAAGAGAATCATCATTTCTCTTTGAGTTTGTTGACCCTGATAACATTTAATTTCAACAAACTCTCATTTTACGGTGGGTCTTACTATGCGACTATTGAATTTGTTTCATACTAGCGGAAGACCTCTGAATTCATTAGGCCATCAATGTCTGCGAGTCATTGACACCTCTTATAGGTGTCCTTGCCTCACTTCAAAGTATGTTCACCATTTAGAACTGTTATCTGCCATTATCAATTTCCCTCGAGGGCACTGCAGTTATCTACATCAACATACATCTTCAGTTACAGTCTCACATTTTGGTTACATGACACGAGCATGGGGCATGCCCGCCTTATTTGTACACATATTTTATTTTATCTCCCTAGAGAAAGGTTTGGGTCCCATAGTTTTCCCTCTCCCTCCGTCGGATCTCTCTTGCAAGTTCTTCTCAACAATTTTCATTATAATGGCACTCTGAGTGAAAGAAACATTGATGTATTTCGGTTGTACGTATGCTCCTAACCTCATACATCAGGGGGCACCTGTTATCACTGAAATATTGTCCGCAACATTACACGAAAATGGTTACATAAACACAATAATGACAACAACAATTAGTTCACCCGCAACACTGAAACACATTCAAAAGGAAAAAAAGTATACAATTGGGTCAAAAATTGACATGCGCAAATTCACCAAAGGAAGCGCGGGCACTGTGCGTAGTGTGTGCGGGACAAAAAATCCCTGAGAGCACACAATGTGCCAAGTGTGCGACTATGTATGAGAAAAGCTCCACACTTCTATGAACAACGCATTTATGAATCTTGTCGTCCCCTCAACCACTTATGGACCAACTCCCAACACGATTTGACCTTCATATCTGAGGGAAATCCGAATGGGGGGTTGGTCAAGGACTAAAGGGTGCCCTAAAAGTCCCATTGTTCACACCAAGAACCAATTACATTTTTCCTTCAACAAATGCTATAAATAAGAGCCATGGGTGCATTAAGAAACCAATATCTTCATCGTATTGTTATGTTGTAAGAATTCTCCGAGAATCCTCTTTTTTCTTTGGATCCTTCAAGCATCATTGCAATAGGCCATTCCACTCACCTCTTGAGGGAATATGCATTGTTTTTATTCACCATTTTCCATTTTCTTCCATTGTATGAAGAGCTGTCCATCAGGGAACTCATATTCCTCCCAAGGAGGAAGAGGGGATTCATAAGTCCTCATTTTTCTCTATGGTGTTTTTCTTACTAATCTATTGATCCATTGGTTGCATTATGTTGGTCATTGGTTTATTTTTATGATTCTAAGTTTCTCATGCTTTCTAACTTTTATTTCTTAGTTGTTTTAGTTTATTTCTTTGTTTATACATGTGTTTGGCATGTTTAAACCACTAAAAAACTTCTATCTTGTCTAGAAGGCTCATATAAAACTGCAAGTGTTGTTGTTTTGCTGACACAAGCGACAAAACCAACACAACACATGTGACAACTACAATTTCTTTTGAAAGAGAAATATATATCTGAGATCTATGAGATATGAGAAATATAGACAAGGAGTATGAGGGAAGACATAAATTAAATCACAAAAAAATCAAAGGATAACTAACAAGGAATTCTAAATTATAGAAGAATCAAATATTCTTCCCCAATGGAGTCGCCATTGTTAGATATCCCTAGGATCTACCTATTGATCCTAGAGAGACTTGAGTATGGTTTCCCTAGATCCAAACGAGCAATTCAATTTTATACCAAGAGGGGACAGAATGGCATACCTTGAAGGTTGTCCTTGTATGTCTTGGTTGTTATTTGCAACTGCTCCTTTCACACAAGTAACACACAAACACCAATTTTTTTCTTCTCTTAGTGTTGGAAATCACTAACCTAATTCAGATCTAAACTGATGTATTCATTACAAGACTGGATCTAAACATTCATGAATATAACACGAATATTTATGGGGAAAGCCAATGATCTATTATCTCAAAATGTGAAGAATACATCAACCATCATACCTTTAGTGTAGATGCATCCTCCTTGGCCCCTTTCTCCTTGATCCTCCTCATATTCTCAATAAAATTAGAAAATTTGATTTTGGCTATTGTAGATGGAGAAACACTTTTGTATTTGGATAACATAACTCTGAGAATGATTTTTCCCCCTTCATGCTCAAGACTTGCCTTGTTTATATAGATCCTTCGAAGAGGCTTGAAAGAGCTTCTAGATCTTCTAAGTGAGTTTCAAAGCTCATACCAGGAAGAACCAACTCATCCCTCATCTGCTTCTTCAAAACTATGTGAATATATAAGGCCACAGAGGTTGTTGTGGGTTGCATCATAGCTGACTCAGAGTCATTTTCCTATTTATAACAAAGGAAGACCCTAAAAATTACCCAAATCTTAAGCTAGAGATTTGTGTTGGTTTTCTTCTTCTACTATATTGCTATCTGACCCTGTAGGGTGGAAATTAAAGCTATAACAACAAATACAATATCAACCTTTAAATATATTGAAGCCTAAGTGGCATACCCCGTGGATCCAAATCTTACTTTGGGCCATGCGCTCTTACAAGGTGGGGACTCAACCTGTCTGAATCGTCAATGTGACTACACACAAGTTTGAGTATACCTAATTTTCTGTGGTAAGATGTCTTATATTGTGATTTGTCCACAAGTCCACTTTTTTGTTAATAAGTGCACATTTAATGCTTTCAATATATAATGTGGTACACATGTCAAAGTAGATTTACAATGAATTTAAAAACCGTTCATGATATGGACGCAATAAAATCAAAATACATCTACTAGTTATTTCTAAAATATTGTAAATATACAACTTTAATTTCAATTGCCAAATTTCTTCTATGTGTAAAAACCAATAGGCAAATTTCATATATGTGTAAGATCCATCTTTTCGAGACTTGATGATAGCAAACTATAAATATGACATTATAAGATTTATTTGACAAATTCTCCTCTTTGACTCTAAACAATTTAAATGTAAATAAATAATTCATTATAGAATAAACCTGCTGCAATGTAAAGAAATGTCGATTCGTTGTATTGTTGAGAATTTGTTTTCTGGTTCTTGGTGAAGGGTTGCATTTGGTGAGAGCGAACTAGAGAATATGAGATGAAGGTAGTTTGCAAGCATGGAGACGAAAGAAGATGTATATTGGCTAGTCTACGAGATGAGATTGGTTGAAAAGTGCAGATAATGGTTACAGTCACGAGAACGGTGAATTAAAATGAATTTTTTTTTACATCTTAATTTCCCTTCCCACCAGTGCTTTCTTTTTCACGGCCTAATATGTTGTTTCTGAAGAGATGAAAAGCTAAAAGATGGATTAAAAAATGAAAAAGAATATCAAGCAGGGAAGTGAATAGAAAATAGATTTTTGTTTCAAATAAATTTCTCAAAACACTATATAGTTGTGAAAGCAAATGTATTTATCCTTTTGAACTCTTCACCTCCAGATTTATTTTCAAGTTCAAATCATGGATGATTTTAAGGATGGAAATTTATTTTTAAATGTAAAAACTTTGGAGAATATTAGTAATCCTTCCTATGCCAATTATAAATGTTTGGCCATATTTTTGTAAAAATATTCAAATTTCTAAGAATTTTATATAGTTTATATAATTTTTTAGCTATTTTTAAGGTTAAATAATTTTGTCCTATATAATTTGGGCTAATGATTTTTAGAATAACTAATCATTTTTTAGAAAAAACAATGAAAAAGTAACCCATGAATCAAATTTAACCCCTAAAATTATCTCTAGTTCAAATGCAGTGATTCTAATTGTAATTATTTATGCTTTCTCAAACATTTCAGCTAAAGTATCCCATAACTTCAGACAGGCAGATCGAACCCATACATATGGCGTGCGTTCTGAATGTGCTTAATTCCTATGCCTCTTTATAGAATTCAGCAATTTCATGCATAGACTTAAAAAATTATAATGCAAGCATACAAATTAAGCAAGCCCACACTGTAAGGGTTTGAGTTCTTCAAGTGTCAATGCAAGTTAAAGAAGGAAGAAATTTCCATACATGTCTAAAACTCATTTATACCACAAATTGTCCTTTGAATTTGACATCTCAAATCCCTAAGGAGATTGAAAATGAGCCTTAAGTTCCCGAAAGAAGCTTCACGGAAATTAGTTGCTGGATCTGCCAGTGGAGAACAGACGAACGGAAACAAATGAAATCGAATTAAAACGTGAAGAAGAAAACAAAAACTAGATATCCTTGTGACACCATTCACCCTGTTTTGGAGGTCTCTTTTGACAGACTCGTCCATTCTATCATCCCCTTTTATCAACAATTCCTTTTGAATCTGTGATGCCGTAGTACCTACGTACAAAATAAAATTCAAATTTATGGTAAATCAGGGCTAAATCCTCGGAAAAAAGCATTAAAAGAACTGAAAGAAGACATGAATCCAAATTGAAGAAAAGCATGAGATCTTCTTTTTGGATTTGCCAGCTGACTCATCTACTAATAGTTCCTTCCGTTAAACTCATCTGCTTTTTTGAATTTATTCTTCCGTTATAGAGACGGATAACGGTCATAACCCGTTGAAGAGAGGAACTTCGTTTCATCTGCTACCGGTTCTTGGTCCTTCGTAGAGAGAGGGACAAAGGCGACAAAACATCTATCCGTTGGAAGGAAGGATATATATATGTCGAATCTTACAGAATTCCAACATTTACCTGCTCCTTCCTCCTCTATCCATGCTCTGGTGTGTCTGTGTGACTGGGTTTTTGAGTCTCAACAGAATGTTAGTCTTTGTGGTCTGTGTGTGATCGGTTGTATGGGTCCGAGTCTGTGTGATATTGTGTGATCGATTGTATGGGTCTGAGTCTGTGTGGGGTTTAATTTTTGAGAGTCGGAGTAGAGGAGGAGGCTAGGCAGGGACTGGAATGGAGGCAATAAATTGAATCCTCCACTTGAGCAGACGAACTTCAAAGGAATCCAGGGCGCAACTAATCTGTTGAACAGACTTTTGGATCATCAAGATCAATGCTCTCTCTCAATGCTTCTTACAGGTACATTTTGTTATTAGTTTCTCGGATCTCTTGTCTGCTCTGCTCTCAGAAACCCTAAAAGCCCTACTCTTTCAATTATGTTAATTTCTTCTGCTTTGCAATGAGGGTTCGGTTGTGTTCTCATCTGGGCTTCCTATGTCACACCAGGATTGAAAGGACTAGGGCTTCTAGGATGTCGTGGTGAGGTTCTCTCCTTCACATCATCCAAGTCTGAGGCTGAGGCTCTTCTGCCGCTCGAACCGAACCAAATCTAATTGTTGTCCAACTCCAATTCCAGGTATTTCTTCTCCTATCTATGGTCCCTGATTAAATATACTTTCTCCATAAGTATAATTTATTTTATTTTCTCCATGAGTGTAGTTTCGTTTAACGCTCTTCTTCCTGGTTTGTTTCTTTCGCATTTTATATTTATGAATATAATTTTAATCGTATTTTATATAAGATTATTTACACGAATCTTGCACATAATGCTTTCATTTTTACACAAGAAAGATTCCGGCGGTTTTTATGGTGGTAGAATATCCCTTCCCATGAGAAATAAACATGGGATACAATTGACTTCTCTTCTCCTTAATGAAAAACTTTCAGCCTTGCAAGTACGGTTGTGTTCTGTTCTGATCAGGGCTGCCTATCTGGCACCAAGATTGAATGAAAAAGCGACGTCGATGGATTTCCATGAGCGAAGTCATTACTGTTCAAACCTTTCCACAAATCGCTCATCCAAATCGTATTGAAGCGGAGGGGCTAAGGCTCTTTTGCTTATCAAACCAAATAAAATCTGTCTATCCAAATCATGCCGAGGAGACGGTTAAACTGTTCAAACGAAATCAAATCACAACTCCAATTCCAGGTACGTATGGCTCCTGCTCTGATCTGTTTTTTCTCATTGTTAGTTTAATTTAACCGGGATCTCTTTCCCATTGTTTATTTATTTAATATTAAATTTGTTTATTATTTGGTATTTTTTTTTACCTAAACCGCCAGTAGTTTATTAGGTTTACATTTTGACTTATTGTTTTTTTTTTTTCAATCCAATTCTTAGTTCTTTGCATTTTAAAATTTTTAAAACAACGACAACAGAATAGTTTATAACCTTTTAAAAAATATGAGAGATTTTTTAAAGTTGCCGTTTATTATGTTTACATTTTGAATTATGGGGTTGTTTTTTTCAATCCAATTCTCGGTTCTTTGCATTTTATAATTTGTAAAACAACTAAAACAGAATAGTCTATAACTTTTTTTTTTAAATATGAGATTTTAAAAGTTGTTCTTGTGATAGGAAACCCCACATCTCTGTTTATTATGTTTAGATTATAAGTTTTTCATTAATTATTTGCCATCATTATTTTGTATGAAAATGGTTTTAAATTTATTAATATTAATTTATATATCATACAGCTCTTTTCTCGTGAATGGATGTAGATGTATATGTAGTTAATTTATATATGAACTTTTAAAAAATAGATATTATTTTTTTTCCAATTCAATATTAATAATATAAATAATAATTTCAGAAAATGACTTATTGTAAATTTTATTTTCTTTTTATATCTTTGAAATATATATTTACTTAAAATTTGTATTTTCATTATGATTTACTTAAAATTGGTTTAGATATAATATTTTAGATTTTTTTTAATATATTATAAAATTTTAAATTAATTAAAAAAATATTTATTTTCTTATTTATTATGTATTTGTATATGTTTGTTTATTATATTGTATGTATTTGTGTGTTTATTTATAAAATTTGTTCATTAGATTTTGGAAGTTAAATTTGTACATCAAATGGCATAATGGATGTTTGATTTTTTTCAATATTATAAAACGGATGTCATGCATATGTTTATAATGTGCATAAATTTATATATTATTACTTTTTAAATTTATCTTAAGAATTATTTTTATTTAATGTAAAGTAATGCTATGTTAGACTTAGGCTTGAGATTTGGATTTAGTCTTTAAGAATTAAACTTATGTTTAAGATTAGGATCTAGACATAGGCTTATGGTTTAGGTTTGGGATTGAGGTTTAAGAGATTTAGGCATAATACTAGGTCACAATGGGGTAGGGTAGATTAGTTTATGTGGGCTATGGTAGAATATATTAGGTTAGGTAGAATAGATTAGATTAGGTAGTTTAGTTCACGGTAGGGTATATTCATCTAGGTAGGGATAGATAAGATAGGTTAGTGTAGGCTAGGCTAGGGTATTCAAAGGAAGGGTAGTTTAAATTGAGGGTGGAGTAAGACAGATTAGGAAAGATAGTGTATGTTTAAGATTAGGCTTAGAATTCATGTTTTATCTTAGGGTTTTAGGCTAGGGTAGAGTAGATTAAGTAGGGTAGGTTATAATTCAAGGCTAGACATTGATTGGGTCTTAAGGATTTAGTCTTAGGATTAGGGCTTACGATTTATGCTTAATGTTAGGATATGGTTAGGTAAGGTAGATTAATATATGTGGGATAAGTTATGCTAGATTAGGTTGGGAAGGGTAGGCTATTATAGAAAAGGGTTTATTAGAGTAAGTATCTTAGCTTTGGGTAGGGTAGGGTAGGTTAGGTTAGGTTGGGACATAATAGGTTAATGTAAGGTAGGGTAGCCCAATCTAGGCTATGGTAGTTAAGGCAAGGGTAGTTTATATTAAGGGTATGATAAGATAGGATAAGTAAGATAGGGTAAGGTGGGATGGTGTGGGCTAGGCTACATCAACTAAGCTAGAATAATGGTCGGGTAGTTTAGTGTATTTTAGGGTATAAGGATATTGGGATAAGTAGATTATGCTAGGATGGGATATGCTAGTGTAGGCTTGGAAAAGGTAGGGTAGGTTAAGGTAGGGTAGGGTAGGTTATTCTATAGTAGGAATAATAGGATAAGTATATAAGGTTATGGTAGGGTAGTTGTAGGTTATTCTAGAGTGGGGAAGATTAGTATTTTTAGGGTAGCTTAGAGTATTGGTAGTCCATGGTAGAGTAGATTAGGGTAGGTTAGTCTAAGATAGAGTAGAATAGGCTAAGTATATTAGGGGAGGGTGGGATAGGTTAGGTTCTTTTAGGGTAGGTTAGTGGCATATTATGAAAGGTAGGGTGTTTTAGGCTAGTGTATTCTAATGTGTTTTATGTTAGTGTAAGATAGGGTAAGGTATGATAATCTAAAATAGGGTAGGATAGTCCAAAGTAGGGTAGATTAGGGTAGGTTACAATAGTTGTAGGCTAGTCTTGGGTAGGGTAGATTAGTATGTGTAATCTAGGGTAAGACACTAGTAGTCCATGGTAAGGTGTATTAGGTTAGGTAGGATAGCTTGATCTAAGATATAATACATTAATTTAGGTATGTGGAGGTAGGGTAGGATAGCTTGGGATAGTTTAGGATAATGTAGGGTAGATTATATTAGGATATTTTAGTGTAGGGTGGGGTAGGATAAAGTAGCGTAGGGTAAGCTATGTTAGTTTTATTTAATATAGAGTAGTCTAGGATAGGTAGGTAGGCTAAGGTAGTTTAGGTTAGAGAAATTTTAAATTAGGCTAAGTAGATAGGGTAGTTTAAGGTAAGGTAATAATAGGCTAAGATAGCAGAAGATTAAGTAAGGTATAATAGGTTAATTTAGAGTGGGGTAGGGAAAATTAGTCTATGTAGGATAGGGTAGGGTAGAATAGATTAGGTTAGGTAGGGTAAGATTAGATTAGATTAGATAGCATATGTTTTTATAGGGTAGATTAAGGTTGGATAACATAAGGGAGGATAGGATATGATAGGTCAATGTAGGGTAGGGTAGTCCAATATAATCTATGGCAGTCAATGGAAGGATAGTTTAGATTAAGGGCATGGTAAGGTAGGATACATTAGGCTAGGTAGGATAATATAGGGTAGTGGTAGGGTATATTAGGCTAGGTAGGCTAGGATATTGTAGTGGGAGGGTAGTGTAGGGTAGTTTAGGGTAGACTAAATTGGGCTAAGAAGGTTAGGCGAGGATAGGTTAGTTTAGGGTGGGGTAGTCTAATGTAGGGTGGCATAATGTATTCAAGCTAGTGTATGATAGGATGTGTTATGTAAGTGTAGGCTATCATAGGTTAGTCTAGAGTAGGTAGATTCGGTTAGGTTGGTAGGGTTAGGTTAGGATATTTGTAAGGTGGTCTAGCATATGGTAGGTTAGTTGAGAGTAGGTAGAATATGCTAGGTAGGTAATTTTATGTTAGGGTAGTTGTAAGCTAGTTTAGGGTAGGGTAGATTAGTAGGTTTATGTTAAGCTATGGTATTGGCAACATCCAGGGTTAGGTAGATTATGTTAGGTAGGGTAGGTTAGTCTATGATAGAGTAGACTATTCTAGGTATGATAGGTTACATTAGTTTAGGTTAGTGGTAAGGTCATGTAGGATAGATTATGGAAAGTGGGGTAGATTATGGTCTATTATCTTAGTGTGTTCCAAGGTGTGTTAAGTTAATGTAGGCTATGGTGGGGAGGGGCAGGTTAGTTTAAAGTAGGGTAGAGTACATGTAACACACCTGATCCCCTTATTCTCACTTTGGCTGGTGGGATGTTTAGTTTTTCCTATTGGTGACACTCGAGGTGAGTATTCAAGTTCATCGATGTATGGTGAAGACTTTGTTATCACAATTGTTGCCATACTAACTTCCATTTGTTTACAGTGAAATCGTTTCACATGATTCACTATGAGGAATGAAGATTTGTGTATCCTCAATGAAACAATCAAGAGTTCTTCCCACCGTTAGATCAACAGTCATAAGTTATTCAGACTCATCCCAATCAGAACTCCCAACCACCAAGGTTAGCTTCCTCTCCAATGGTGTCATTTCGACGGAGAATTCATAGGGATCCAACGGTTCTTAGGTACTAGGATCAATGGCTTCGATCTTGTCGATGTATTAAATCACCGGACAATTATTTCCTACCTCATTTGGTACTTGGTGATGGTCAGTGGGTCCCATGACAAATATAGAGTTGTCGTGACCCAACTTCCATTTCAAATCAACAGTTCAATCTAACTCTTGATGTATTCCCCATTAGAACATTACCCATTGGAACGTCTCCACTTCAACATTCGAGTCCACTTTGACAACACTAACTATGGAGAATCTGAGGATCCTCGCTCATGTAAATGTGTTGAACCTATAAATAATAGATCTATCCAACAAACGAAATACAAATTTTGCAAAGAAAATATGAGAAATGAGAAGTATGAGAATAAGAATGGAAGAATTATCATTAACTATATTCGACACTCAAAGAGTGAACAATTTACAATAGATATAGGCTACATGAGTAATTGATGCACCATAGTAGTGATCTCGAGAGATCTAGACTCTCACTAACAGACACTGGAGTGAACTACCACCTAGTCCTAATTAAATGATCCATGCAATCATCAGTTAACTGAGACACATGCAACTTTTGGTGATAAAACTAATGTTTCCATGCATGAGTGACTTCCACTAGTCTAATTGAGTGTAACTGACTCTAAATTGAAGAGGAATGCCCTATTTTGTAGGGAAATATTCTCTAAAGAGAATATTCTCATCCGAGGAATCATTATTAACATTGGACTATCAAACTTAGGAAAATAATTCTAGGTGAGTGTGTAATATATCCAACAACCCCTCTGAACACTACTAGGGTGTACATGATCAATGGGTCCCGACAACCAAGGTCATGTTACATACCCATTGTAAAATGTCTATAAGAATGAGACACTAAAAAAATGAGGAAATATGGAAACCAAACCAACCCCCCCCTCAAATTAAAATGAATAAAAAAATAAAGGTGACAAGGAACAAAAAGCAGTTGCTAAGCAACCATGTGCTTTAATCTAAGAAGACCTCACAACTGTGCAAGTTTGTGCTCGTTGAAGATTTTGTTGAAGATGCAGATGTCTGCATGGATCTGATGAAGTAGATGCACCATTGATATTTCCACACATATCCACTTTCTCTTCTTTTAATGAAGAAGATCCAAATAAAGTTTGGATGAAACTTTGAAAACCATGCGGTCATTTCGGGAAAAATGCTAAAATTTTGTTGATTTTAAAATGATCATAACTTCACTTCTTGAAATCCATTTCAGAATATTTGTTTTTTGAAATTGGATATTTTTCTAAGAGGAATTCAAATATCCAATTTAGTTTTGTAAATGTTTATCATAAAATATGAGAATTGAATCTCATGTGCATGGATCCCTTTTTGGCTCCTGAGATGCATGCATGGCACATGGAAATGTGTCTTCATGTGACCTCTAAGATGCATGCAATACATCTTCCACATGAAATTCATAAAAAAAATATTAAATGGAGTAGACATCATTTGCAATTAGTGGAATACAAATTTGTGCAAATACTTGTGTAGAAGACTCTTCAAAATAAAATGCTTGATCTTTTTATGGCTTCTCTTCTCGCTCTATATGTTCAACCTCGTGCATGAAATGTTCACAATATTGTTCATTCCCGAATAGAACCTCCTATATGGTCCATAATTCATTTGGAATGGAGTCTTGTGATGCATCATATACTTGGTGGAGAATTTAAGGAGAAATAGACAAGTAGATACATTCTATGACCATGTCTTGTCTATTGAGAAAGTCATTTTTATCATAAACGGAATGAGGAACTACTTCCATTTACATATTTATTCAGTACAAGCCTCTCCATTTGAGCTAAAGAAGAATTTTTGGCTTCCACTCCAAATAGTTATGATGCATAAAAAGTATTGTCAACAAATAATCCATCTTTTTTGTGTTCTTCAATATCTAATACTTGCAAAAAGAGTCTGGCGTGTCTTTTTCCTAGCAGTCCTTCGGCTTTGATACCATGTAAATGTGTTGAACCTGCACATAATAGATCTAACCAACAAACGGCATGGACAATTTGCAAAGAAAATATGAGAAAAGAGAAGTAGGAGAGAAAGAATGGAATAATTCTCATTAACTGTATTCCACACTCAAAGAGTGAATAATTTACAATAGATATAGACTAGATGTGTAACTAATGATCCATAGTAGTGATCTAGAGATATGTAGACACTCACTAATAGGCACTGGAGTGAATTTCCACCTAGTCCTAGTTAATTGATCCATGGAATCATCCGTTAACTGAGACACATGTGAGGAAGTGAGAGAGACACATGTAACTGATGGTGATAAAACTGAGGTTTTCATGCATGAGTGACTAGTCTAACTGAGTTTCACTGACTCTGAACTGAAGAGGAAAGCCCTATTTTATAGGGAAAAATTATCTAGAGAGAATATTATCATCTAAGGAATCTTTCTCAACATTGGACTATCAAACTTAGGAGAATAATTCTAGGTGAGTGTGTAATATCTCGAGCAATTCACACTATCTAAAAATCTAGGTTTACTAGGATAATTCAACCACACGGTGGTTAGATTTCTAAGGAACATATGTTCAGGTTGAACCATGTTAGATCCAATGACTAAGATCTCACAAGATACCTCTCGATAGATCTAATGTCCTCTAAGTTCCATTTGTCGGACTCCTATATCGTCCCTCCTTCCGGACCTCCAACGACCCTTCTTATGACAATCTCATAATAGGATCCAATGATCTAGAACTCATGTTGGTCACTCTTTGATAGATCAACGGTCCTCATCGACTTATAGTTTCCCCTATCGGAGTCCCAATACAACCTCTCACATGCTCACTCTGATGGTGGAACCGATATGTCGAATCGATGGTTGGGAGTCATCTCGATTAAGAGAATGGGTTTTCCACCGGGTAAAGGTCCAAAATTGGGACTTATCCAATTTCAAGGGTTTCTCAAAGGTTTTCTATATCTCCAAGGTCTCAAGCACTACCCTGAGACTGACTAAGGGTCTCTTGCTTCTTTAGGATGATTTTTTCATATCTTACAAGATTTCTTGAAGGTGTGTCTTTCTCCCTTACAGAAATGTTGAATAATATGGTCTTCATAAAAAAGAAGGTGTCTACAAGTCCACCAACCTCCCAAAGTGTCCATTACTCAAAAAAACTTTAGTGTCTTTAAAAATTCATTGTATTAATCATTCTTAAACAACCCTCTCCAATAATATGTTAGTCCTGTCATAACCAAAATCATATAGTCGTCATATAATTCTTGTAGTTCTACCAAAGGAAAAATATATAGTCTTCTATTTAAATGAAAAAACCAAGAACAAAAATAACTTCAATTCCTTAGCATATCAAAGAAATCTAACTTAATCAAGAGATGTCATAGCTTCCATGTAAGGCTAAGAGTGAATAGAACAATGAGTGCTAACAATAATTCACACATGTTTCTCTATGTTGCTTCCCATATACATAGTTCATGACATATAGAAATATGGGCATTCATCAATGTATATAAATGAATACAAAACCAAGTTTGTCACATACCATTTTTCCTATGATATAAACAAAACAATAATTCTTTAAAATAAGAATAATATGTAAAAAATTCAATGTGTAAAAAAGTTAAAAGTGATTATATCTTTTAATAAGTGAGAATTATGATGTGGAAACACAAAGGGTGATTACTTTTTCTTATGGAACTCTTCTATCTAGTATTGATTTGAAATTTGGCCATTTCCTTGAGAGTGGGAGGAAATTTGGAGATGTGCTCCTCATAAGTGATAATACCCGATATCTTGATATATGAGCATGAATTTGGCCAATGTTATATGTGAGGTAACTTAGGGATTAATATAAGTTTTCTTTGTTTGGATGGTATATTTGAGGTAACCTAGGGATCAATATAAGTTCTCTTTATTTGGATGGTATATGTGAGATAAATTAGGGATCAATATAAATTCTCTTTGTTTGGATGAAACAAGTTAAATCTCTGACAATGATTCTTCACAATCCCTAACCAAATATCATTAAAAATAATTCCTTTCACTTTTAATTTAATTTAAACAAATATAAATAATAACATAATATTCATTATTATTAGATAAATTGAATATTGATCTATTATCCTCATTTTGTTAACAACATGTATTTATATACTATAAATATGAGTCGTCTACAATATGTATGCTCTTTTCTTCCTTTATAATAATAAAGAATAATAATTATTGTGTGATCCGTCCATACATTTAATGAAGGATTTTAAAATAGGAATATAGACCCTCATATCCTAAAAACCTCACATAATGTAAAGTTTCATTCATACTAGTAATATCATGGAGGGGTTTACCATTTGTGATTTTTACTTAATTCATCTCCTTCCCTTTATCTTGTGTGCATGATGAGATGTCCTTATTGAATTTGGCCCCAAAAGACCAATAGTTTTCATTGGCAAACCCCAAGGCCTCTTATTAGTCCCCGTCTTAGATCAAGGCATGGACTCTAGATTTCGCCTGGCATTCGACCATCGTTGACTATCTATTAACCAGTGCATTATGTGTATTAACGGTTCAATTTCTTAATTTTTCTTAAGATAATTTTTTTATAATGTTTTTAAGATAGTGTTTTTCATGTTTTCTAATATTAATTATTAATTTTTTTTTATTTTTAAATTAAAATTTATTTTTTTTTTGGAAAAATTGTATATCTAAATTTTTATTAACCCATCCCACATTCATGTCACATATTAACCATGGTGGAGGGAAATATGATTTGCCTATTTTTCACTGTATTAAAATTGATTTACAATATGGATAAATCTAAATTATATCACTAGTCAAATTATCGGTTGATATGATCCGAGCTTCTGCATTTAATAGAGTCACTATGCACAATATGTACCTATAAATGGAATCTTTGAGAAATATCTTCTACCTCGCTACAACTCTGCAACATCGGCTACCACCTCCCACTCCCTTGCACACTGCTCGATTGTTTTCCATTTGGAGCGTTACTCTGACATATGTTTACCAATGGTTTCACTATTTTTATGCCTCTGTACTTGGAGTTATGCATTCAAACAACCTTCATTATTCACACTTCTTTACATATCCCTTCTTTACGCTGTTGTGTTGTTTGTTCCTGTCTAGGTATGTTTCGATGCAATGTTTTTTTACAGATGTTATTTTGTTAGTGAAATTATCACCCACTTTGTAGACTTTATGATGGTTCATATTTCATTTAATACAGTTAAAAAAAATAATAAAAAAAATTAGGATCACTGCATTTCCTACTCCGTCTCAATTCAAAGTAAATATGCCTTCCTACTTTCCTTAGGAAATGCTCTTTACTAAACACACAAGTCGATTCTTCAATCAGATAAAAAAAATAACCCACTATTAGGGTACGAGAAACCCACGATTAGGGCTTTCAACACTCTTCTCAATGCATTACTCAGTGCTAAACGTTTTGATATGCTTCAATATTTGTATGAGACCATGCCCAATGACATGCTTAACCAGTTCTGTTTGTTTTGATTTGAGTTGGTGAAATTGAAAAAAATTCGACGCAGGAAGTCGAGCAATTAATCCTCGTTCTATGAAAATATCGCCATTTTATCATTTTAAGCCATAGTCAATTGCACGCGTAGGTGTTTGCAGAGGAAAAGGTTGAATTTTCTTTGAATTTTCATTGAATTTTGTTTATAGTTTTGCTCATAAATGCTATGTTTGGATGAATATTGGTGAAAATGATCCTTTTATCAAAACTTTGGAGGAAATTTTGTTTGCAGAAAATATTTTGATCTCCTTAGATTTGTCTAGGTAATTTTAGACATTCAAAAACCTTTAAAATATGGGAATTTTGAATCTACCTGTTATCTTAAGGTTGAGATATTGCAACCGCGTATTTAATAGTGAAGATCATGGAATAACTCAAAACTTAGGGTAATTTGTGATATTTAGGTTATTATTGGATGTTAGGCTTAAAATCCCTTTCTAGCTCAATATAGGAATGATTTGAGTTTTCATGATATCTCCAGACATGACATTAAATGTCACATTGACGCTTGGATATTAGAAATCGAGTATCGACTAATGACATTTCGTCAGGTGATGCAATTCCACCATTCAGTGGAAAATTTAGAGTCGCAGGTTCAATTTGGATGTCGTAGAGACGCAGATTACTAGAGCATAGAAATTGTAGAAGAAAGATTATTTTCTTGTTTGATACATATATAAGGCAGAGGTGTTCTCTTGGAAAATCTCGGGTTGTATTCATTGCTGAGAATACAAACCTCATCATAGTTTTATAACATCCTCATCAAGGCGGTCTGGATTGATAATCATTTAGAGGATGCATGGGATCTGTTCGATAGAATGAGAAACCCCATTGTTGTTACCTATGGCACTCTTATATAAGATCTATGTGAAAATATGAATATACAACAATATTTTATGCTAAGGAAACACATGACCCAGATGAAATTTTGTATACTTTATTCAAAATAGGAGGGCTATGCAATGTATGGCTTGTGGATAAGGATTTGAAACCCCATTTAATGTTGATTAATTGGGTTGGTTTTCATTGATGTCAAACCTTGAATCAAGTCCGATAGAAAATTTTGGTAGCCCCAACAATATGGTTAAGGGAATTCAATTTGATTGATATATAATGGTATGAAGTTTAATATATTTGTAGGTAAGACTATTCTAGATGAATAGTACATGTCATGCCATTTTCAATGATATGTGGAATGCCACATAACTCCTCACAGTTAGAGCATTATGGCCTTGTGATCCGGATTTTATGAGCAGAACGAAATGAATACAGATTATTAACAGGTGCTTAACACAAAATAACAGATATACAGTAAAACTGGTTTTCTATTCAATAATGAAATAAGCTGAAACTGTAAAATGNTTGGAATGGTGGTGGCTTATCTTTGAGAAGAGATCTGATGGCAGCGCGCATTCGCAAGAAGAAGGTTACAATGAGGCTCTGAAGGCCTTTTTACAATAAGCAAGAATGCCAAAAACCTTAGACATCCAAAAACCTAACCCTAGGAGATGAAGCGCCAAAAGTCATGTGGGACCCATTTGGGTAAGTTAGTACATCAACTTCCCGGGGTTGTAACTTTTGCATACGATCTCTGTTTTAGGCGTGTGCCGTTGGAAAGGTATTGTCGAGGAGATTCATTTTGGGGGCTCAATCATGCCTTCAACTATCATTGAGGATCTCGATCCCGAAAAACCTTCATTTAGGCCCTCAAAATGGCCCTGAAAGTTAAAACTGCTAAAAATAGTAAATTGCCAAAATTGTCAAAAAACTATTTTGAGTCAGTTGGAATATGTGGGTGGCCATCGATATCCATCTGGATCAATCCTCCCTCATTAGGAAATAATGGTTTCCATTGCGTTGAGGTCCCCCATCAGATGAGGAAATTTCTGCTGAATTTGGCCCCGGGTGAGCCACTTGCCTTGGTGCAGGAGCTGCCCTGCTTTGACAACTTGATAAAGTTGGATCCTTTGTTGTCGAGTGCCCTTGATCTATCTGTCCACAATCTGATCATTGGATGCTTGTTGTAGGCAGTCGAGGTTGAGCTCTGTTGGTGTCAGTTGTTCTGCTACTTCTGAGGTGTCCAATAATGGTGGGAAATAAGGGCGAAGGAGATCCACGTTGAAAACTGGGTGCAGACCAAGGAAAGGAGGAATGTTGAACTTAAAAGCATTATCCCCCATGACCTTGGTGATTGTGTACGGCCCATAACGGAGTGGTCAAAGATTTCGATGGGGTCCTGTAAGGCGTTCTTTCTGCAAGTGAAACCAAACTTTGTTGCCCACGTGAAACTTATGTGGCACCCGATGTTGATCATGGTGTTGTTTGTACTTGTCATTGCACTTCTGTAGGATATCCTGAACCTGTTGGCGGATGTGCTGGATCCGCTCAATGAACCGGGTGGATTTTTTAGCTTCAGTTGGAGCAGGAGATGAGTCGGTTGAGGTGACCGCAAGGGGAAGTGCAACATCTATCGGTCCTAGTGGTTGGAATCCCAACCCTACTTGAAAGGGGCTGTGGCCGGTTGAGCTATGCAAGGCTCAGTTGTAGCTATGCTGGACATAGGGAAGGCTCTCATCCCTTGTGCGAGGGTTCTTTGAATTATACATGTGAAGGATATGCACAATCATTCGATTTACAACCTCGGTTTAGCCATCTGTCTGGGGGTGGAAGGATGTGGATTTGGTGAGCCTGGTGTCCAGCAGTGACTAGAGGCTCGACCAGAATGTGCTGAGAAATCGACTATCTCGATCTGAGACAATGGTTTATGGGATTCAAAAATGTACCCAGACTCGTTCAAAGAAGAGCTTGGCAGTGGCCTCTACTGTGATGCTCTTCTTGCAGGCAACCAGAATTGTCATCTTAGAAAAGAGATCAACAACCAAAAAAACACAGTCATTTCCCCGCTTGGTGGATGGGAGGCCCGACATGTAGTCCATTGATATGGATTCCCATGTCCTGTCAGGAGTAGGAAGAGGGTTGTACAGGCCCTATTTCTTAGTGGTCGGTTTCGCAATAGCGCAGACAGTGCAGGACCTGATATACTTGCTGACCTCCTGTCGAAGTTTCGGCCAGTAGAAATGTTTCTGTAGCATCGCCACTGTCTTTTCAACAACGAAGTGTCCTACCACCCGACTGTAGTGGGCTTCCCAGATCAGCTTCGCTCGCTCACTTGATGGAACACAAATATGGCCCAGACGACACAACAACCCATCCTGAAGATGGAAATTATCGACAACTGCGTTTGCACCCAACATTTGGTAG
>JASDQU010308341.1:89515-103252 GCA_032191745.1 Picea mariana | reverse complement strand
TGCTAGAGACTCATTCTTTGGCAATAGACATAATCAACACCATTTCATAGGGATTTCCACCTCTCACTAGAGTGGATAAGCTTGGAGTTCTTGTCGCCCTGTGCGGACGAAATTTCAGTGATAATAATTGTGTATTACTGTATCTTTGTGTTTATGATTGCATCTCTGGTATATTTTTGTTATATTGTTGGATATTCGATACATCTATGTACGTTTCTTTATTATATCTTTGCTCTCATTTTGTGTCGAAAATAATCTGGATTAGTGGTATTAGAGGAGGTTTCACTTGATCATTTTTTCCAGTGCATGTCCTCGACAAGGTCCGACTATAGAAAGTTGGCTCTCGAGATTGTATCTCTTGAGGACAATCACTCTCGCACACCCAAGAATCCCTCAATGGCAGAAGAAAATAAAAACGACAAAGAAGACGATTCTATCAATATGTTGCTTGAGCAAGCTCTCATGCGAGAGAATGACGAAATGATGGAAAATTTTTCCCACATCCTTCAATGCCTATCGATAACAACATGCACGTATTCATAAAGTGGCCACTTTGGGGGAACCTCTCCTTTCAAGGTACAGGTTAATTTTGATATTCTCATATTTGAAGGACAGATAGATGCAGATGCCCTAGAAAAATGGTTAAATTTGCTAGAATGTTATTTCTTTGTGCCTAATTTATTTGATAGGGAAAATATCACCCTCACACTACTTAAGACTCTCCCCCATGTCAAACATTGGTGGAAAAATTACTTGGAGAAAAGTTCCACAGAGTAGTCTAGAATATATGGGGTCGATCCCACTTGGGATTTTTTTGTGGATGTGGTAAAGGAAAAATATTACCCTATTGGAAACTATGAGGACTAGTACATGAGATGGACCACACTGCGGCAAGAGAGGGGCCAATAATTTCTGAATTTCACCAATACCTTCCATACCTTGCGCACCAAGCTAGGTATCAAGGACTCCGAGCNTTCTGAAATACTGCGTGGCTCTACACAGATACATCCAAACTGAAATGGATTTTCTGGACATCTCATCACTCAGTGTTGCTTATCGATATGTTGTTAAAATCAAGCAGAAATTTAAGCACCACAACAAGCGGGATTTTGGGTCTGTCAATACGCAACAACAAAAGTATGATAAAGACGACCCTAAAAAACCGCATCTCAAAAACCATTCCAAGCCATAAGAGAAGAAGGGTCATAGAAAGATGAACAAGGAAACTAAAAATTTGTGTGATTTCCATAAAATCCCCTGGCAAAACACGGATGAATCTGATTCAAAGACAAGGAGCCAAACCTTGATTTAGAATCTGATTCAGAAAATACTAATAGAAGACAGATCATTGACACAGATCCCAGTGCTATTGTTGCGACCATAGTAATTCAACCAGAAGAACCAATAGATCCTTAAGAGAGGGAGCGCCTTTTTCATTTACAGATGTGGGTGAAGGGGACCCCGCTGCATTCTTTTTGTTGATAGCGGAAGCCAGAAAAACCTCATCTCAACAAAGGTTGTCAAACAGTTGGGATTGTTGACAACACCACATCGCAACCATACAACATCGGGTGGCTTCACGAGGGACGATGTCTTTGTTTTGTCCAATAATGTCGATTGTCATATGGCATCAGACCCTTCAAGGATGAGGTATTATGTGATGTTTCCCCACTCGATGTCTATGATGTTCTCTTAGGCCAGCCATATATGTGGAAGCGCCATGTTGTTTATGAG
This sequence comes from Picea mariana, assembly GCA_032191745.1. Classification (NCBI taxonomy): domain Eukaryota; kingdom Viridiplantae; phylum Streptophyta; class Pinopsida; order Pinales; family Pinaceae; genus Picea; species Picea mariana. Next base: position 101,518 of record JASDQU010308341.1, on the reverse strand, counting down.
TCTCGACCTCGTAGTGTCATTGTTACTCTGAGGGTTCATCTCTACAGAATACTAGAGGTAATTCCGACTACTATTCCACCCAAACAGTTTCATAAGGTAGTATTTCATACTACAAAATTCACCTTCTTCACAATCTGTTCAAAAGGTGGACATAAGGATACTGCAACCACTACATCCTTGGCCCAAGCACCTTATATCCAACAGAAGTGGGTCAACAAGGCTACAACAAAGTGAAAAAATTTCTTCTGCACATAAACATCTCATCTAGCCCGAATGGTTGAACAGATTCAACCCTGTGAGAAATAGGTTTGTGACATCCTTCCACAAACCAAGTAGCATGACGTCTCCAACATGACAAGCAACACACCAAGATTCAGCTACAAAAATCCCTTTCCCCTCTCCCCCGAGAACTCAATGCAATGGAGACCATTGCTTCATAAGGAGGGAGGATTGATCCAGGTGGATATCGGTGGCTACCCACCTATTCCAACTGGCTCATTTTGGCAGTTTTGTTCCTATTTTTTGAGTCCCAAACTTCTAGGGATGTTTTGAGGCCCTAAACAACATTTTTAGGGCTCACCACAGTCAAATTGTGATCAAAATTAGAGTTTGATGGAAACATATGTAGTCCTCGAGTAGAAATTTCCAAAGAGCTATCATTCTCCCCAAACGAAGATTGTATGCCAAAGTTACACCCCCAGGAAGTTGATACACCAAACTACCCAAAATGGGGTCCACAAAATTGTTGCCTTTTCATCTTCCGGGGTTAGGGTTTTTTATTTTTTTAATGTTAAAAAGGCCTTTAGAGCCTCATTGTAAATCATCTTATTGCGAATGCGAGTATCCATCACATCTCTTCTCAAAGATAAGCTACCACCATTCTAGCGAGTCTTTCGCTCTGTATTTTTATAGTCTTTGTACATTTTCGCTCATTAATAGAAATTGTGTATTATTGTATCTGTGTGTTTATGGTTGCATCTATGATATATTTTTGTTATATTGTTGGATATCCGATACATCTATGTACATTTATTTATTATATCTCTTCTCTCATTTCATGCTGAAAATAATCTGGATCATAAATGCCAAAAAGTATTTTTGGGTGTTAGTTTCTACATCAACGTTTTTGGATTGTAACTTTCACATACAATCTTCATTTGGTGCACATAGTAGCTTGTTGGAAATCTCTAACTAAGGACAACAAAAAGACAATTTGGCTTGGATTTTCCAAAGGTATAGCTAGGACGATGTCACTTGTCTAAAAATATTGTTCATGGCCTCAAAATGGAATTGGAAGTTTAAGACCCAAAAAATCCCATAAAATCATAACAAGACTACCAATATGGAGAGACAATTTGAGTCAGTGGAAGATGTGGGTGGCCACTATTATCCACTAGGATCATTTATTATGGTCAAAATTAGTTCATAAAAAATGGTATAATAATGAAAATATCAAAGAAACGGAAAACATAATTAAAACAACAAATGGTAATATGAAAGAGGCATAAAATAGGTGAAAACATTGGACTACTTTAAAAAGGTCAAAACTTCAATTCCAAGGAGACAATAAATCTTTGCTAGAGTTAGACCCAAAACTAGGTAACTTATGATAAGCAACTTACCTTTTGAAAACATTTACTTATTTATTCAGGCATAAGATAGATGAAAACATTAGACTGTTTTAAAAAAGTCAAAACTTCAATTCTAAGGAGACAATAAATCTTTGCTAGAGTTAGACCCAAAACTAAATAACTTATGATAAGCAACTTACCTTCTGACTTGCAAAATCTCCTAAACTATGTAGAATCCATAATGTATTTCATATTGTTCATGTTCTTAAAAAATATATACCTTACTCTACATCTCAAGAGGGAGAATATTAAATTAGAGCTTGGATGTTAACTCATTATGGAACCTAAAAGGATCATAGATAAAAGTATTAAGCAATTAAGGAAAAGGAATATTAAAGAGCTAAAGGTTAGATGGACACATTGTAATGAAAGTAATGCTACATGGAAAAAATTTGATGTAATTATAAAGCGATATCCTCATTTGTTAATGAATTTAATACTTATTGTTTTAATGGAGATAAGGTTAAGGCTCTTTAAGTACATAAGTGATTGAAGGAGGGAAGAATGTCATGTACCAATTTTTGCATGATAGTAATATTAGAATTTTTTTTAAAATAAAATTAATATGTTAAAAGATAAAAGTGATTAGTTCTTTAATAATCCAGAGTTATGAGAGTTATAATGTAAAAACATAAATGGTCATGAATTTTTTAAAATAAGATTAATATGTACCAATTTTTTAAAAATATGTACTAATAAGACTAACATGAATTTTTTTAAATAAGACTAATGATCATGAATTTTTTAAAATAAAACTAATATGAAGGATAAAAGTGATTAGTTCTTTAATAATCAAGAGTTATGATGTAAAAACATAAATGGTCATAGCTTTTGGTTATGGAACTCTTTATCTAATATTTATTTGAAAAATGTCATGTACGAATTTTTCCGCGGGATAGTAATAGTCGAAGGATTTTTTAATAATGAAGAGTTATGATGTAAAAAAATAAATGGTGATTGTTTTTGGTTATAGAACTCTTCGTCTAATATTTATTTGAAATTTGTTCATTGGAAGATGTTCTCGTGATAAGAGAGAATACAACGTATGTTCATATGGGTGCGTCAACCTCACCAAGTGTTATACATGGGTTAACATATGACCTAGTATAATTTCTCTTTATTTGGTGCGAGAAAGATAGATCCCTTGCAATGACCTCAAGGGCACAAGCCAAGCATTATCTTAAATAAGTTCTTGCACTTGTAATTTTATTTAAATTAATATAAATGATCAAATCGTATGCTCAACTATTGGCTAAATTGAATATTGTTTCACCATTATATTATGACCATTGTATTATGATTTTGTGATGATTTGAGGTATTTTACATCATTTGGTTATCGATATGTATTCTATGTTGTAAATCTTAGTAATCTTTAATATACATTTTTCTTTCTTTCTTTATAATAATAATTATTATGTGAAACATGGATATTCATGCATTTAATAAAGAATTTTAACATAGGGAAATAGGTTTTTATGAAGTTAAGATTGGAAAAATAATTCAAGAAATTCCTTAGTACAAATAAAAAGTGAATTTAACTGGAAAAAAAAATGATCCCCCTTAAGCAAAAATGGTTGCTCATAAAAAAAATTCCTATATATATTCTGAGAAAAATATATGTACTTTTTATTAACTAAATAATTATACGAACATTTGATCAGTGGAAATTTTTTGGGGGCATCCCTATAACATCCCCATTTTCATATCTCGAACTATCGATGTATATTGTAAATGTAATGTATGACCGAGGGCCAAGCGATATAATACTTAAACGATGTAAAATGAATATAATAAATAAAATGTATTGCCAACTACAAATGGTAATGGATGGAGATTTGACAGCTTAGTTTCCACAAGAGATGGAAGGGGTCCAAGGGAGAAAGTTTACCCATGTATATTAAACCCAAACCCATTTCTTTCTAAATTATCGTTAATATGAAACTTCCATATTTTGTCGAGTGTTGTAGATCCTGATCATTGAATTGATGTAAGAGGGTGGGTGTGAGAAGTCACATCCCATAGTTATTAAGAGCATGGGGGTTGAGTACAATCAGCTCGGGGAAGAGTGTAAATCAAGCAAGCAAGAGAAAGAGGGGAAATTCAAATGGGTAGAAGATCAAAATTATATATTCATGTTTTTGCATGGAGAGTTGTTTTTAGATAGAGTTTTATAGACAATAAAGGATTTATGAGTTCTAAAACTTAAAGGCATATGTTGTGGGAATGTTTGAGAACAGTATGGAGCTATAGTTTCATGGAGAAAAAGGCTTTGGTCATAGGAGTCATGATTTGTTCGAAATTCATCAGGGGAAGCAAACATTTTGTTGTTGGGCAAATTTTTATTGCTTCTCTAGAATTCTTGTGGTCCCAACAGAGATTTTTCCTCTCAAACTTATGTTGAAATTCCTAGAGGGGAGTGGAAAGTCACGAGGGACTATGATCAGTTAAGAGGGATTCCATCCCTTTGGTTATGCATGTTGTGGGGAAGAGATCTGGTGGACTAGAATTAGCTATGGGGAATTGACTGTTGAGAGGGGAACATTATCTAGCCTTAGGGACCAACGTATCTTGTGGATTCATAGCCCCATCTTAAGGGTGACTTGTTGTTGAGAACTAGAAAAACAAGTCTACGGTTGGGAGGAACATCCATTCGCTGTAGAGTTGCATATTTATTAAGATATCTATTCTTATGTTCTATGTTTATTCATGTTAAATGTTGGTATAGTTGTTATGCATTTTACTCAAAGTTGTGTTGGTTCTTGCTACTCTTTTTTAGTAGAATGATGCACATGAATTTGTATTTTATGGTTGAATGATGTTGTATGTATTTAGTTGTTTCTGTGCATAGCTAAAATAGTTGCATTTACATTTTTAAATACATATGGACAACTGCATGAGCTTGAATGTCAAGTTGTGTATGTTATTTTTTCATTTAGATTTGACATTATAATTTTTTATTGGGTCGTTTTAGTAGTGATGTGATCTAGTTGGGATTTGGGTAGGTTACAATCCTTAGAATCATATATAGACTTGTGTAATCTATTTCATTTTACATAAAAAAATATCAAGCATGTAATCCCATTCCATAAAAAAATAGAGACACAAAGAAAAGAAATAAACAATGAGGAAAACATAGGGGATATCATTATCCAGCTTTCTGTCCTTTCATTTTTTGACTTCCTTCTAGATTTCTACTAAAATGTGTTCTATAAGCCTCATCAAAAATCACCATTTGTAGATTCAAGTCAAGAGGATTGAGTTTTCATTGCGAGGAGATATCATTTGGAGAGGAAACATCAAAGAAGTCTAATTCATGTCTTCCTTTATCTACCCTAAGGGGGATAGTTGAAGATAGAGAAATAGGGTTTTTAGGTGGATCAAAGATATACATAGAAGAAATTAAAATATTCTTGTCATATTTATTATCCTTTGGAGAAGGAGACTCATCAATATCTGCATCAATAAGAGTCTAGGTTGTAGTATAAGGAGGAATAGCCAATCAAACTTCCTCCATATTTTTTGGTCTCACCCAACGACTACCCATCTTATGGTACCTCCACTAGGAGGGATAATTAAGATTTCCATGTTTCTTCTAAGACTCTCTTCCTTTGAGGTAGTTTGTCACCCTATGGTGAAGCTCAAAACATAGCCTGAATATGAAGGTTATATCATTGTAATCAATGGATTAAGTCCACCTTGAGTCCCTACAATCTAGTATGCCCTAAGAAGGAATACCTTTACTAAGATTAGCATGGATGCATAGTTGAGAAAAAGTGTTGGAAATATTCACTACCTTGTTGAGATCAGGGACTATGAATGTCCCCAAATAATTTCCAATCTCTTCAAGTGAGTATCAATTCTAGAATTCTATGGGGAGGATATGAAGATAGACCCATATAGAAAACTCTATAAGCATAATTGTGTTGGTGTTAAATATAGGATGCCATGGCTTCATCAAGAGGCAATAATTTCCCATAAACCAAGGTCCTCTAACATTAACTAGATCATGGTCTTCCACATATATGAAATCCAAGATGAAAAACTCCTTTACTTGTTAAACGTGTGTTATCATTGATGTCAAAGTGGTCATGGACATGGTCAATTATAGCATAATAATAGATAAGGATGAAAAAAAAGTGTGCATAATAATATAAATTATGACAAGTGTGCACAACAACAGAAAGTATGATTCACAAAAACCGAAAGTTGTGAAAAGATGAAAACAAAAGTGTGTAGAAGGATCGAAGGTGAAAAGGATAAACCACAAAAAAAATGATTAATGGTGTAGAAGGTATGGCACAAAGTATGATGCATATATAGAGTAAGTTGTAAAATGATGAAAACAATAATGTGCACAAGGATCAAAGGATGAAAGGAACCTGTCTACAAGTTGGAGCTTGCATGTGAAGGTTGGAGCCTTCACCAAACTAGTCAGTTGGAGATACCTGCAACAATTTGCAGTACGTTTTGCAATTTGGAGCTTGCATTAAGGGTTGGAGACTTCACCAAATCATTAAGTGGGTGTTTACTCTAGACATATTGAAATTTGTATATTGTGTAAGCTAGAGATTACATCAGGGATGGGTATCCCTCTTAGGTCATATCCTGGTATTGTAACGAATGAATTATAAAAGAACATTATTTGTGGTTTTCTCCCGTTTGGGTTTCCACGTAAAATCTCTGTGTACTATACATGTCTTTATGCGATTTTTACAATGTTATGTATTAATGATGTGTGGTTAAAGTGTTAAATATTATAAAAATTGTACAATATTGATTCACCCCCCATTTCAGTACTGCTAAAGGTTCCAACATTACTAAGGGGTGAATTTTAACCAAACCCACAAAGAAAGGGCACTAAGAATTCTCACTCCATGCATTTAGTTGTTTCAGAGATGGTCAATTTCCATCAAATCTAAAAATAAATCCGTTATTACAAAAGAAATATTCTAAGTACCCCACTTCCACTGGGTCAATTTTAATGATAGTGTCTTACTTTACTATATCCACATAAAATATACATCCTTTCCCTAGTTTTGGATGAGCTACATGAATAAAGGATGTTGGAACATAACCTTCCACTCCAAAACCAAGAAATCATTCCTTGTGGGAAAGGTCCACACATTTCGCCATGCCTTTCGAGGGGATAAATTGATCTAATGCTTCTCCACCACCCCTCAAATGAAAAACCAGTGATATAGTTGCGTCTCTAGTTATAAAATAATCGAAGAGGCTAATAAAGGGTTCTAGTTACATACCAACCTAATTCAAGTATAACAGTCAAACCATAAACCCTTCAAGAGAATATATACATTCCATTACACTAGTACAAAATGAGGGATAAGTGACCAAAAAAATGATCAAAATCCACATATAAATGACCACTTTTGATTTGACGATCGCTAGTGGATAATTGTCAGTCTCTTATTACATGACCAAAAATGTGGTCATTTATAGCTTGTCTTGTGGTCATTAATTTAGTCATATATTTGGTCATTAATTTGGTCATATATTTGGTCATCAATTGTGACGGTCATATATTTGGGTCATTAATTTGGTCACAATTAATATATGACCAATTAATGACCAAATATATGACCGTCAGAATGAATGACCAAGTATATGAGAAAATTAATGACCAAATACATGACCAAATTAATGACCACAAGACAAGTTATAAATGACCAAACTAAATATGACCACATTTTTGGTCGCGTGATAAGAGACTGAAAATTAACCACCAAAACTGTCATCTAGTCATTTATATGCGAATTTTGGTCATTTTTTTGGTCACTTATCTCTCATTTTTTGGTCATTTTATATATGAATTTCAATCATTTTGTTTGGTCACTTATCTCTCATTGTTTGGTCACTAATTTAATCATTTTTAGTCATTTTATTTGTGTTCATTATTTTAATTTTTTGATCACTAATTTAATCATTTTTAGTCATTTTATATGTGTTCATTATTCTCATTGGTTGGTCACTAATTTAGTCATTTTTAGTCATTTTATATGTGTTCATTATCTTTTAGTAGTTTTAATGGTGTCCATTATTAATCAATATAAATTTTTAGTATGATATTATGTCTGAATTAAAAAAAGAATCATACACTATTCATGTTCATCTAATACACATGTTAATGATGCAATATTGTCACATTAATTAGTTAATTACCACACTTATAAGCAAGTGAAAATAGGATAAAAGTTTCTTATACCTACCTCTTATAATAATATAAAATTTATATATAATAAAAAATAAAATATTAAAATAAATATAAAGGATTTATTAAAGACTGAAACGAATGAGAAAAGTTAAAAAAAAAAACTCTATGAAAAAGTATTAAATAAATAGGTGTAAAACAACTCCTTACAATACATGCTACTTATAAGAGAAGTTGATTAGAAATCAACCTATATAAAGTTATTAAAGATTAAGATGGATGCTTGATTGTTCTTGGTAGTATGTATTAAAGTGATTTTGATGTTAATATGTTATAAATCTATAATAATAGAGCTAGAAATATTTCAATAACCAAATAGCCATTAAAAATTATATTTTAAGAGTGAGATTTCAAAATATTTTTACTCTAAAATAAGAATACGGTTGAAAATAGGTTAGATAAAAGGTAGAAAATTGTATATATATAGCTTGGACCATGTGTTTCTTCCTTGGAAGTTATAGGTTCAAACCCAAAGGGGGGTAGGGTATGTATATCTCCGTAGACTTTAGGAATCAAATAGTTTGGGTGTGACCTAAACAATGTTAAAGTATTAAGACAACCTAAGTGGACCTAATGATTAAGGGAATGTGTTTTTTTCCTTGGAAGTCATAGGTTCAAATCGAGAGGGGTGTAGGGTATGTATATCTCCGTAGACTTTAACAACCAAATAGAAACTAAGAGCTTGTTATTCTAATTCCCTACACCCGTGACATAAGTCAAGTTAGCGTTAGTCATATTTTATCAGGTAAAACAATTGAATGCATGTTTTCATAAATACATGACTCTATTTTAAGGATCAACTAAAATAGGAAACGAGACAAGAATTAACACTAATATTAGTTAGGGTGCAATGTTGTAAAGTATTGTCATCCAGATATTTATGATTCAGGTCAAGCATGATGTTCTTGCATATGCGATGTGCATTTATCCTTAAGGGATTATGAATATTACATGCTATCCCATAGTCAGTTGCTAGTATACCATTGTTCAAATAAATAAAAAATGCATCTCTTCTCCAACTTGATTGGAACAATAGATAGAAATGTCGGATTTGAAAATTATGGTGCACCTTTTATTTCAAAGTATTTTTTGTTTAGGGAGTTGGTAGGAATATAGGAAAAGGAAAAATAAATCAATTACAGTAAAAAAAAAATTGTTTACAATGAGCTAGGTATACTTTGGATATATTCCATTTCACATGTTTGAACAAAAAAGCAACAACTAGTCAACATTGTTCTTCAGATCGAACCAAATATAATTTGCATCTCAATGTGAATCTTCTACAATACAATATAATGTGAATCCTTTACAATACAATACAAAATGCATGAAATACTAGAATAAACCCTTAATTATCTAGACACAATTCTCCTTGTTGATTGTAGTACTAGTTATGAAAATGTATGAACATTTACTATCAATCTGGGGCTCGTAATATTTGAGGTACAACACTGGAAATGCCAAATATACCCTAGGAATTCTGTAAAATCACTCATTTCTATGAACTATATATAAAAAATCTCCCAGGTTCTTAAAGACCAATTATCAAATCCCTAACTTGAAAACTTGGCAATGTTATTAAAATAAAAAAATAAACAAACAATCAACTCAAGTACTCTTCACTTCGCTCTCTTCGTTTAATGACCAAACTGAACTTGCAAATGATCTGAACAATCAAGCACACATACAAGAATCAAAATAAAAAACATGTCATTTCAGTTCAAACAGTAAATATTCATGTACTAGACTCTCCACTCCATTATGTGCATAAGAAATGAAGGTGTAGTTTCAACCAATGTTCTTTGTCAAGAAAAGAATCAAACTCTTTTTCTAATACAAATAATTTCAATAATAAATAAACGTTGCAAATTTGGAAATGTCATCAACAAGAGAAACAAAACCTTGGATCAAAATTAATCCTCAACCAACGTTCCTGCACTCAACAATCGACAATGCATATCATGTGCATGCGCCAATCAATATACACACTTAAAACAATATTCATTGCATAGACTCTAACCCTGTCAATATTCAATATATTCACCATCAACAGTTTGCTCTAAATCAATAATTCCTCAGTGGCTCTATCTTAAAATGAAAACAAAGGATATGATAACATATATGCTTCTAATGTAATGAGAGGAAAATCGAAGTCCAGACTGTTGTAGATCAATAAAAACACAGGTATATATTATCACCATACACTGGAGTAGCTACAAATAGTCATATCGACTATCCACAAGGTCTATGGGTTCCAACAACTCTATGTATATTTCAGTCACATTCAGGGTCGTAGGGTTTCTAAATAAAACAAAAGTTATCCAGATCTTGAGTCTAAAAATGAATCAAGAGCTTCAAAGAGAGGTTATATTCGATATCACAATCATACATTTACAATTTTCAAGACCCTTTAAACCAAAATATTCACAAATTATCTTTAAAATGGGATGTAATCAGATCTCTAGTGCCACGAGATCATACAAAAGGTGTATAGGAATCAAATTTGAACGATCTGTAAAAGAAAGAAAAATAAGTGTTCTACCATCTAAATTCGTTCAGGAATGATCACACATACAAAGTGAAACATTAATCTATGTATTTAAAAAGGAACAAAGAATGAAAACATGAAATCCATAATAGTTTATACAAACCACACAATCATGAATCACAAAGAGGTGTATCGAGTTGGATTAGTTGGGCCCTAACCAACTAGCTTGCACCCTCTTAAAAGAAACTAAATTATAGAGTGAGATTGATTATTCACATATCATAACATAAGTGGAGAGAAACCCGACATTCTATTAATGAAGTTCAGTATCAATACATAATGAGCTCAATGATACAGACCCAGTCAATCAGAGTGGCACCAAACTAAATATACATTGATATCATATCGCTAACCTCCCTCTATGCCATAAATGATTTTATATAATGTTTTGCATTCCAATTTCTGGCTATAACTGAGCCAACCATTTACAAAATACAACAAGAAAGTAAATCACAACAATTTTCCAACAATAATATTCTTGTAATGTTGTAGTCTATTCGAAGAGATCCGATTACACTATGTGAAGGATCCTTTAGAAAATGGTTGTTGCATATTTGGTTCCCTTGTTGAATGTAGGGAAACGAGGCATGCCTTTATTTCATGCTCGATCAAGGTATTCTTAGGAAACTACCCGATATTCCATTTGGCCCTTGGTTGGTTCCATTGACCATCGGTCTACACGCCATCAGTTGGTGAAGGAATCTGTGATGAGTGAAGGTGCTTAACTTCACATTAGTTAGTGACTTATAAATATAATAGACTCTAAGAACATACTAAATGAAATAATTTTGAAGAAATTAAATATTTACCTTAGCAACTTTTAATGATAAGAAACTTTAAACTCATATCCTCAAGAGATCATCAAAAAGAGTATGTGATACTTAAATATAGGCCTCAAAACTGGTAAAACAAAGGGTGGTGAGGGTATTATATGAACAAAAATAGTTCATTTTAGGAGCCTGAAACTCTTATCACTTTTATGAAAAAGTCACATACATTGGTTAAATTGAGAAATAACCACATTGGACAAACAAGAAAGAACAAGCAACATGAGACTAAAATGCGAGAGGAGAGCACCATTAAATGTAAAATCCAAGAATAAACAAAACTACCCTCTCAAATTTTCAATAACCATCTACCAAACCTTACATCACCTCAAAGTTAAATGCTTTGTATAAGGAAAGCAAACTTTCTAAATATTACACTGAAGAGAGAATTAGCAACTAATTTGTTGCTAGGTTAAATGCATGCCATATTGTGTTGTTTCCCTCAAACATGGAACTTTTGAAATAGGGAGAAAAGAATGCAAATTAAAACCACAGAAAAAGTCCCTTAAACACTACACTCAGCCTCAAGTAGAGGAAAGTCCATACATAACAAACTTAGAGAAACATCCAAATAGCCATGTATAAATAACAAAGCATTAATGTTCATCACATAATCTCCAGTACAAGAAAGATTTCAATATCAACTTCTAGAGAGATACATACTCCCTCTAAAAACCCTGAAATATCTATCAAATAGGATAAATAAATAAATAAATAGTCATTTTTAGTCATTTTATTGTATATGAAGCCATGTGCTTCACATTTTTTA
>JASDQU010308341.1:48686-65155 GCA_032191745.1 Picea mariana | reverse complement strand
TTAACGCTCTTCTGTGTTTATTATATTTCGTTTAACCCTCTTAACAAACATTTCTTCCTGGTTTGTCTATTTAGCATTTTATATTTATGAATATAATTTTAATCGTATTTTATATAAGATTATTTACACGAATCTTGCACATAATGCTTTCATTTTTACACAAGAAAGACTCCGGTGGTTTTTATGGTGGTAGAATATCCCTTCCCATGAGAAATAAACATGGGATACAATTGACTTCTCTTCTCCTTAATGAAAAACTTTCAGCCTTGCAAGTAGGGTTGTGTTCTGTTCTGATCAGGGCTGCCTATCTGGCACCAAGATTGAATGAAAAAGCGACGTCGATGGATTTCCATGAGTGAAGCGGAGGGGATTTCCATGAGTGAAGCGGAGGTTTGGCTCTTTTGCTTATCAAACCAAACAGAATCTGTCTATCCAAATCATGCCGAGGAGGCGGTTAAACTGTTCAAACGAAATCAAATCACAACTCCAATTCCAGGTACTTATGGCTCCTGCTCTGATCTGTTCTTTCTCATTGTTAGTTTAATTTAACCGGGATCTCTTTCCCATTGTTTATTTATTTAGTATTAAATTTGTTTATTATTTGGTATTTTTTTTTTACCTAAACCGCCAGTAGTTTATTAGGTTTACATTTTGACTTATTGGTTTTTTTTTTTTAAATCCAATTCTTGGTTCTTTGCATTTAAAAATTTTTAAAACAACGAAAACAGAATAGTTTATAACTTTTTAAACAATATGAGAGATTTTTTAAAGTTGCCGTTTATTATGTTTACATTTTGAATTATGGGGTTGTATTTTTCAATCCAATTCTCGGTTCTTTGCATTTTATAATTTGTAAAACAACTAAAACAGAATAGTTTATAACTTTTTTTAAAAAATATGAGATTTTTAAAGTTGTTCTTGTGATAGGAAACCCCACATCTCTGTTTATTATGTTTAGATTATAAGTTTTTCATTAATTCTTTGCCATCATTATTTTGTATGAAAATGGTTTTATATTTATTAATATTAATTTATATATCATACAGCTCTTTTCTCATATATTTTATAATTTGTAAAACAGCTAAAACAGAATAGTTCATAACTTTTTTAAAAATATATGAGATTTTTAAAGTTGTTCTTGTGATAGGAAACCCCACGTCTCTGTTTATTATGTTTAGATTATAAGTTTTTCATTAATTCTTTGCCATCATTATTTTGTATGAAAATGGTTTTATATTTATTAATATTAATTTATATATCATACAGCTCTTTTCTCGTGAATGGATATAATTTGTAAAACAGCTCAAACAGAATAGTTCATAACTTTTTTAAAAATATATGAGATTTTTAAAGTGTTCTTGTGATAGGAAACCCCACGTCTCTGTTTATTATGTTTAGATTATAAGTTTTTCATTAATTCTTTGCCATCATTATTTTGTATGAAAATGGTTTTATATTTATTAATATTAATTTATATATCATACAGCTCTTTTCTCGTGAATGGATGTAGATGTATATGTAGTTAATTTATATATGATTTCATACACATATCTTGTATATAATTCCTTGAAAAACAAACAGGTGTTATAATTTTTATGGAAATGAGAGATTTTACATTTAAATAAACATATGAATAAATTTGTTAAGTAAATATTCATATATACATGGTGATATTATGATATGGAGTTGGTATATATTATGATATGGAGTTGTTAGGTAAATAGAGATTTTGATATTTTGCACGTAAATCAAGATATTAATATTTGGATTTATAATTATTTTCCATATATTTTTATGGGAGGGAGGTGTGATGTTGAAATTACTATATATTTATATATTTTGATTATTGTCAAAAAGTTTAAAAAATAGATATTGGTTTTTTTTCCAATTTAATATTAATAATATAAATAATAATTTCACAAAATGACTTGTAAATTCCATTTTCTTTATATATCTTTGGAATATATATTTACTTAAAATTTGTATTTTCATTATGATTTACTTAAAATTGGTTAGATATAATACTTTAGAATTTTTTTTAATATATTATAAAATTTTAAATTAATTATTAAAATACTTATTTTCTTATTTATTATGTATTTGTATATGTTTGTTTATTATATTGTATGTATTTGTGTGTTTATTTATAAAATTTGTTCATTAGATTTTGTAAGTTAAATTTGTACATCAAATGGCATAATGGATGTTTGATTTTTTTTAATATTATAAAATGGATGTCATGCATATGTTTATAATGTGCATAAATCTATATATAAAAGAATTATTTTCATTTAATATAAGGTAATGCTATGTTAGACTTAAGTTTGGGATTTGGATTTAGTCTTTAAGAATTAAACTTATACTTAAGATTAGGATTTAGACATAGGCTTATGGTTGAGGTTTTGGATTGAGGCTTAAGGAATTTAGGGCTAGGTCACAATGGGGTAGGGTAGATTAGTTTATGTGGGCTATGGTAGAATATATTAGGTTAGGTAGGGTAGGTTAGATTAGGCAGTTTAGTTCACGGTAGGGTAGATTCATCTAGGTAGGGATAGATAAGATATGTTAGTGTAGGCTAGGCTAGGGTATTCAAAGGAAGGGTAGTTTAAATTGAGGGTGGAGTAAGACAGACTAGGTAAGATAGTGTATGTTTAAGATTAGGATTAGAATTCATGTTTTATCTTAGGGTTTTAGGCTAGGGTAGAGTAGATTAAGTAGGGTAGGTTATAATTCAGGGCTAGACATTGATTGGGTCTTAAGGATTTAGTCTTAGGATTGGGGCTTACGATTTATGTTTAATGTTAGGATATGGTTAGGTAAGGTAGATTAATATATGTAGGATAAGTTATGCTAGTTTAGGTTGGGAAGGGTAGGTTGTTATAGAAAAGGATTTATTAGAGTAAGTAGCTTAGCTTAGGGTAGGGTAGGTTAGGTTAGGTTAGGTTAGGTTGGGACATAATAGGTTAATGTAAGGTAGAGTTGCCCAATCTAGGCTATGGTAGTTAAGGCAAGGGTATTTTATATTAAGGGTATGATAAGATAGGATAGGTAAGATAGGGTAAGGTGGGATGGTGTGGGCTAGGCTAGGTCGGCTAAGCTAGAATAGTGGTCGGGTAGTTTAGTGTATTTTAGGGTATAAGTATATTGGGATAAGTAGATTATGCGAGGATGGGATATGTTAGTGTAGGCTTGGAAAAGGTAGGGTAGTTGTAGGTTATTCTAGAGTGGGGAAGATTAGTATTTTTAGGGTAGGTTAGAGTATTGGTAGTCCATGGCAGAGTAGATTAGGGTAGGTTAGTCTAAGATAGAGTAGAATAGGCTAAGTATATTAGGGGAGGGTGGGACAGGTTAGGTTGTTTTAGGGTAGGTTAGTGGCATATTATGAAAGTTAGGGTGTTTTAGGCTAGTGTATTCTAATGCGTTTTATGTTAGTGTAAGATAGGGTAAGGTACTGTAATCTAAAATAGGGTAGGATAGTCCAAAGTAGGGTAGATTAGGCTAGGTTACAATAGTTGCAGGCTAGTCTAGGGTAGGGTAGATTAGTATGTGTAATGTAGGGTAAGACACTAGTAGTCCATGGTAAGGTGTATTAGGTTAGGTAGGGTAGCTTGATCTAAGATATAATACATTAATTTAGGTATGCAGAGGTAGGGCAGGATAGCTTGGGATAGTTTAGGATAATGTAGGGTAGATTATATTAGGATATTTTAGTGTAGGGTGGGGTAGGATAAAGTAGCGTAGGGTAAGCTATGTTAGTTTTATTTAAGATAGAGTAGTCTAGGATAGGTAGGTAGGCTAAGGTAGTTTAGGTTAGAGAAATTTTAAATTAGGCTAAGTAGATAGGGTAGTTTAAGGTAAGGTAATAATAGGCTAAGGTAGGAATAGATTAAGTAAGGTATAATAGGTTAATTTAGAGTGGGGTAGGGAAAATTAGTCTATGTAGGATAGGGTAGGGTAGAATAGATTAGATTAGATAGCATATGTTTTTATAGGGTAGATTAAGGTTGGATAACATAAGGGAGGATAGGATATGATAGGTCAATGTAGGGTAGGGTAGTCCAATATAATCTATGGTAGTCAATGGAAGGATAGTTTAGATTAAGGGCATGGTAAGGTAGGATACATTAGGCTAGGTAGGATAATATAGGGTAGTGGTAGGGTATATTACGCTAGGTAGGATTGGATATTGTAGTGGTAGGGTAGTGTAGGGTAGTTTAGGGTAGCCTAAATTGGGCTAAAAGGGTTAGGCTAGGATAGGTTAGTTTAGGGTGGGGTAGTCTAATGTAGGGTGGGATAAGGTGTTCAAGCTAGTGTATGATAGGATGTGTTATGTAAGTGTAGGTTATGATAGGTTAGTATAGAGTAGGTAGATTAGGTTAGGTTGGTAGGGTTAGGTTAGGATATTTGTAAGCTAGTCTAGCATAGGGTAGGTTAGTCGAGAGTAGGTAGAATATGCTAGGTAGGTAAGTTTATGTTAGGGTAGTTGTAAGCTAGTTTAGGGTAGGGTAGATTAGTAGGTTTATGGTAAGCTATGGTATTGGTAACATCCAGGGTTAGGTAGATTATGTTAGGTAGGGTAGGTTAGTTTATGATAGAGTAGACTATTCTAGGTATGATAGGTTACATTAGTTTAGGTTAGTGGTAAGGTCATGTAGGATAGATTATGGAAAGTGGGGTAGATTATGGTCTATTATCCTAGTGTGTTCCAAGGTGTGTTAAGTTAATGTAGGCTATGGTGGGGAGGGGTAGGTTAGTTTAAAGTAGGGTAGAGTACATGTAACATATCCGATCCACTTATTCTCACTTTGGTTGGTGGGATGTTTAGTTTTTCCTATCGGTAACACTCGAGGTGAGTATTCAAGTTCATCGGTGCTTAGGTGAAGACTTTTGTTATCACAATTGTTGCCATACTAACTTCCATTTGTTCATAGTGAAATCCTTCCACGTGATTCACTATGAGGAATGAGGATTTTTGTATCCTCAATCGAACAATCAAGAGTTCTTCCCACCGCTAGATCAACAATCATAAGTTATTCAGACTTGTCCCAATCAGAACTCCCAACCACCAAGGTTATCTTCCTCTCCAATCGTATCATTTCGACAGAGAATTCATAGGGATCCAATGATTCTCAAGTACTAGGATCAATGGCTTCGATCTTGTCAATGTCTTAAATCACCTGACAATTATTTCCTACCTCATTTGGTACTCGGTGATGGTCAGTGGGTTCGGTGACAAATATAGAGTTGTCGTGACCCAATTTCCATTTCAAATCAATAGTTCAATCTAACTCTCGATGTATTTCCCATTAGAACATTCCCCATTGGAATGTCTCCACTTCAACATTCAAGACCACTTTGACAACACTAACTATGGATAATCTGAGGACCCTCACTCATGTAAATGTGTTGAACCTGCAAAGAATAGATCTATCCAACAAACAACATACAAAGTTTGCAAAGAAAATATGAGAAATGAGAAGTACGAGAAAATGAATGGAAGAATTATCATTAACTGTATTCCACACTCAAAGAGTGAACAATTTACAATAGATATAGGCTACATGAGTAAATAATGCGCCATAGTAGTGATCTCGAGAGATCTAGACTCTCACTAACAGACACTGGAGTGAACTACCACCTAGTCCTAGTTAACTGATCCATGAAATCGTCAGTTAACTGAGACACATGTGTGGAAGTGAGAGAGAGACATGAAACGTTTGGTGATAAAACTGATGTTTCCATGCATGAGTGACTTCCACTAGTCTAATTGAGTGTAACTGACTCTAAATCGAAGAGGAATGCCCTATTTTGTATTTTCATATGAGGAATCGTTCTCAACATTGGACAATCAAACTTAGGAAAATAATTCTAGGTGAGTGTGTAATATATCCAACACCCCCTTTGAACACTGCTAGGGTGTACATGATCAATGGGTCCCAAGAACCAAGGTCATGTTACATACCCATTGTAAAATGCATATAAGAATGAGACACTAAAAAAATGAGGAAATAGGTAACCCCCCACCCCCCTCCCTCCCTCAAATTAAAATGAATAAAAAAATAAAAATGACAAGGAACAAAAAGCAGTTGCTAAGAAACCATGTGCTTTAATCCAAGAAGACCTCACAACTGTGCAAGTTTGTGCTCGTTGAAGATTTTGTTGAAGATGCAGATGTCTGCATGGATCTGATGAAGTAGATGCACCATTGAGATTTCCAAACATATCCACTTTCTCTTCTTTTAATGAAGAAGATCCAAATAAAGTTTGGATGAAACTTTGAAAACCATGCGGTCGTTTCGGGAAAAATGCTAAAATTTTGTTGATTTTAAAATGATCATAACTTTGCTTCCTGAAATCCATTTCGGAAGATTTTTTTTTTTGAAATTGGATATTTTTCTAAGAGGAATTCAAATATCCAATTTATTTCTGTAAATTTTTATCAAAAAATATGAGAATTGAATCTCATGTGAGTGGGTCCCTTTTTGTCTCTTGAGATGCATGCATGGTGCAAGCATGTTGCTCCTAATATGCATGCATGGCGCATGGAAACATGTCTTTATGTGACCTCTGAGATGCATGCAATACATCTTCCACATGAAATTCATAAAAAAAATATGAAATGGAGTAGACATCATTTGCAATTAATGGAATACAAATTTGTGCAAATACTTGTGTAGAAGACTCTTCCAAATAAAATGCTTGATCTTCTGATGGCTTCTCTTCTCGCTCTATCTGTTCAACCTTGTGCATGAAATGTTCACAATATTGTTCATTCCCGAATAGAACCTCCAATATGGTCCATAATTCATTTGGAATGAAGTCTTTTGATACATCATATACTTGGTGGAGAATTTAAGGAGAAATAGACAAGTAGATACATCCTATGACCATGTCTTGTCTATTGAGAAAGTCGTTTTTATCATCGGCAGAATCGGGAACTACTTCCATTTCCATATTTATTCGATACAAGCCTCTCCATTTGAGTTGAAGAAGAATTTTTTTCTTCCACTCCAAATAGTTATGAGGCATCAAAAGTATTGTCGGTAAATAATCCATCTTTTTTGCGTTCTTCAATATTTAATACGTGCAAAAAGAGTCTGGCATGTATTTTTCCTAGCAGTCCTTCGACTTTGATACCATGTAAATGTGTTGAACCTGCACATAATAGATCTAGACAACACACGACATGGACAATTTGCAAAGAAAGTA
The DNA here is from genome assembly GCA_032191745.1 of Picea mariana. Classification (NCBI taxonomy): domain Eukaryota; kingdom Viridiplantae; phylum Streptophyta; class Pinopsida; order Pinales; family Pinaceae; genus Picea; species Picea mariana. The sequence continues at coordinate 57,946 of JASDQU010308341.1, read as the reverse complement.
TGAGAAAAGAGAAGCATGAGAGAAAGAATGGAATAATTCTCATTAACTGTATTCCACACTCAAAGACTGAATAATTTACAATAGATATAGACTACATGAGTAACTAATGCTCCATAGTAGTGATCTAGAGATATCTAGACACTCACTAACAGGCACTGGAGTGAATTTCCACCTAGTCCTAGTTAATTGATCCATGGAATCATCAGTTAACTGAGACACATGTGAGGAAGTGAGAGAGACACATGTAACTGATGGTGATAAAACTGAGGTTTTCATGCATGAGTGACTTCCGCTAGTCTAACTGAGTGTCATTGACTCTGAACTGAAGAGGAACTCCCTATTTTATAGGGAAAAATTATCTAGAGAGAATATTATCATCTAAGGAATATTTCTCAACATTGGACTGTCAAACTTAGGAAAATAATTCTAGGTGAGTGTGTAATATCTTGAGTAATTCACAGTATCTAACAATCTGGGTTTACTGGGATAATTCAACCACACGGTGGTTAGATTTCTAACGAACATATGTTTAGGTTGATCCATGTTAGATCCAACGACTAGGATCTCACAAGATACCTCTTGATAGATCTAATGTCCTCTAAGTTCCAGTTGTCAGACTCCTATATCATCCCTCCTTTCGGACCTCTCACGAACCTTCTTATGACAATATCATAATAGGATCCAACAGTCTAGAAATCATGTTGGTCACTCTTCGATAGATCAACAGTCCTCATCGACTTAGAGTTTTCCATATCGAAGTCCCAATACAACCTCTCGCATGCTCACTCTCATGGTGGAGCCGATATGTCGAATCGATGGCTGCGAGTCATCTCGATTAAGAGAATGGGTTTTCCACCGGGTAAAGGTCCAAAATTGGGACTTATCCAATTTTAAGGGTTTCTCAAAGGTTTTCTATATCTCCAAGGTCTCAGGCACTACCCTGAGATCGACTAAGGGTCTCTCGCTTCTTTAGGATGATTTTTTCATATCTTACAAGCTTTCTTGAAGGTGTATCTTGCTCCCTTACATAAATGTTGAATACTATGGTCTTCATAAAAAAGAAGGTGTCTACAAGTCCACCAACCTCCCAAAGTATCCATTACTCAAAAAAACTTTAGTGTCTTTAAAAATTCATTGTATTAATCACTCTTAAACAACCCTCTCCAATAATATGTTAGTCCTATCATAACCAAAATCATATATTCATCCTATAATTCTTATAGTTCTACCAAAGGAAAAATATAAAGTCTTATATTTAAATGAAAACACCAAGAACAAAAATAACTTCAATTCCTTAGCATATCAAAGAAATCTAACTTAATCAAGAGATGTCATAGCTTCCATGTAAGGCTAAGAGTGAATAGAACAATGAGTGCAAGCAATAATTCACACCTGTTTCTCTATGTTTCTTCCCATATACATAGTTCACTAGATATAGAAATATGGGCATTCATCCATGTATATAAATGAATACAAAACCAAGTTTTTCACGTACCATTTTTCCTACGATATAAACAAAACAATAATTCTTTAAAATAAGAATAATATGTAAAAAATTCAATGTGTAAAAACTTTAAAAGTGATTATTTCTTTTAATAAGTGAGAATTATGATGTAGAAACACAAAGGGTGATTACTTTTTCTTATGGAACTCTTCTATCTAGTATTGATTTGAAATTTGGCCATTTCCTTGAGCATGGGAGGAAATTTGGAGATGTGCTCCTCATAAGTGATAATACTTGATATCTTGATATAGAAGCATGAATTTGGCCATTGTTATATGTAAGGTAACTTAGGGATCAATATAAGTTTTCTTTATTTGGTTTTCTTTATTTGGATGGTATATTTGAGGTAACTTAGAGTTTTCTTTATTTGGATGGTATATTTGAGGTAACTTAGAGTTTTCTTTATTTGGTTTTCTTTATTTGGATGGTATATTTGAGGTAATTTAGGGGTCAATATAAGTTCTCTTCATTTGGATAGTATATGTGAAATAAATTAGGGATCAATATAAATTCTCTTTATTTGGATGAAGCAAGTTAGATTTCTCACAATGACTCTTCACGATCTTAAACCAAACATCATAAAAATTAATTCCTTTCACTTGTAATTTAATTTAAACAAATATAAAGAATAACATCGTATTCACTTATTATTGGATAAATTGAATATTGATCTATTATCGTCATTTTGTTATCAACATGTATTTATATACTATAAATATGAGTCGTCTACAATATGTATGCTCTTTTCTTTCTTTATAATAATAAAGAATAATAATTATTGTGTGATCCGTCGATACATTTAATGAAGAATTTTAAAATAGGAAAATAAACCCTCATATCTAAAAACCTCACATAATGTAAAGTTTCATTCATAGTAGTAATATCATGGAGGAGTTTACCATTTGTGATTTTTACCTAACTCATCTCCTCCCTTTTATCGTGTGTGCATGATGAGATGTCATTATTGAATTTGGCCCTTAAAGACCAATAGTTTTCATTGGCAAACCCCAAGGCCTCTTATTAGTCCCCGTCTTAGGTCAAGGCATGGACTCTAGATTCCGCCTCGCATTCAACCATCGTTGACTATCTATTAGCCAATGCATTATGTGTATTAATTGTTCAATTTCTCAATTTTCATAAGATAGTTTTTTTCTAATGTTTTTAAGATAGTGTTTCTCATGTTTTCTAATATTATTAATTAATTAATTAATTAATTTTATAAATTTGAACATTTAATTTTTTATTGGCACATCCCACATTGATGTCACTTATTAGCCATGGTGGAGGGAAATATGATTTACCTATTTTTCATTGTATTAAAATTGATTTACAATATGGATAAATCTAAATTATATGATTGATGTCACTTATTAGTCATGGTGGAGGAAAATATGATTTACCTATTTTTCACTGTATTAAAATTGATTTACAATATGGATAAATCTAAATTATATGATTAGTCAAATTATCCGTTGATATGATTTGAGCTTCTGCATTTAATAGAGTCACTATGCACAATATGTACCTATAAATGGAATCTTTGAGAAATATCTTCTACCTCGCTACAACTCTGCAACATCGGCTACCACCGCCCACTCCCATGCACACTGCTCGATTGTTTTCCATTTGGAGCGTCACTCTCACATATGTTTACCTATGGTTTCACTATTTTTATGCCTCTGTACTTGGAGTTATGCATTCAAACAACCTTCATTATTCACACTTCTTTACATATCCCTTCTTTACGCTGTTGTGTTGTTTGTTCCTCTCTAGGTATGTTTCGATGCAATGTTTTTTTACAGATGTTTTTTTGTTAGTGAAATTTTCACCCACTTTGTAGACTTTATGATGGTTCAATATTTCATTTAATAAAGTTACAAAAAAATGATAAAAAAAATTAGGATCACTGCATTTCCTACTCCGTCTCAATTCAAAGTAAATATGCCTTCCTACTTTCCTTAGGAAATACTATTTACTAAACACACAAGTCGATTCTTCAATCAGATAAAAAAAATAACCCACTATTAGGGTACGAGAAACCCACGATTAGGTCTTTCAACACTCTTCTCAATGCATTACTCAATGCTAAACGTTTTGATATGCTTCAATATTTGTATGAGACCATGCCCAATGACATGCTTAACGAGTTCTGTTTGTCTTGATTTGAGTTGGTGAAATTGAAAAAAATTTGATGCAGGAAGTCGAACAATTAATCCTCGTTCTATGAAAATATCGTCATTTTATCATTTTAAGCCATAGTCAATTGCACGCGTAGGTGTTTGCAGAGTAAAAGGTTGAATCTTCTTTGAATTTTCATTGAATTTTGTTTGCTCATAAATGTTATGTTTGGATGAATATTGGTGAAAACGATCCTTCTATCAAAAAGTTAGAGGAAATTTTGTTTGCAGAAAATATTTTGATCTCCGTAGATTTGTCTAGGTAATTTTAGACATTCAAAAACCTTAAAAATAGAGGAATTTTGAATCTACCTGTTATCTTAAGGTTGAGATATTGCAACCGCGTATTTAATAGTGAAGATCATGAAATAACTCAAAACTTAGGGTAATTTGTGATATCTAGGTTATTATTGGATGTTAGGCTTAAAATCCCTTTCTAGCTCAATATAGGATTGATCTGAGTTTTCATGATATCTCCAGACATGACATTAAATGTCACATTGACGCTTGGATATTAGAAATCGAGTATTGACTAATGACATTTTGTCAGGTGATGCAATTCCACTATTCAGTGGAAAATTTAGAGTCGCAGGTTCAATTTGGATGTCGTAGAGACGCAGATTAATAGAGCATAGAAATTGTAGAAGAAAGATTAGTTTCTTGTTTGATATATATATATAAGGCAGAGATGTTCTCTTGGAAAATCTCGGGTTGTATTCATTGCTGAGAATACAAACCTCATCATAGTTTTATAACATCCTCATCAAGGCGGTCTGGATTGATAATCATTAAGAGGATGCATGGGATCTGTTTGATAGAATGAGAAACCCCATTGTTGTTACCTATGGCACTCTTATATAAGATCTATGTGAAAATATGAATATATAACAATATTTTAGGCTAAGGAAACACATGACCCAAATGAAATTTTGTATACTTTATTGATAGGAGGGCTATGCAATGTATGGCTTGTGGATAAGGATTTGAAAGCCCATTTAATGTTGATTAATTGGGTTGGTTTTCATTGATGTCAAAGCTTGAATCAAGTTCGATAGAAAATTCTGGTAGTCCCAACAATATTGTTAAGGGAATTCAATTTTATTGATGTATAATGATATGAAGTTTAATATATTTGTAGGTAAGACTATTCTAGATGGATAGTACATGTCATGCCATTTCCGATGATATGTGGAAGGCCACATAACTCTTCACAGTTAGAGCATTATGGCCTTGTGAAGTTGGAGAATTCTCATGAGTTATCTAGAAGGTCAAAGAAGTGAAAATTATTCTAGAAGCTCCTAGAAGAAGTTGACTAGTCAAGTGAGTGAAACTAAGAGTTAATCATGGGTTAAGTTGTTACAATAAGAAAATAATTAAAAATAAATTAGTTGCAACTAGAAGTGGACAATTTACTATTTGTATCAAAGTGGCTTAGAAGTGGGTTAGCCCTAAAAGAAGGAAATTGGGTTAAGTTGGTTAGAAGGTAACCCCTTGAGGAAGCTACATGGAAGTATAAATAATAGAGTAGGGATCTCATATTAACACATATTGAGCACATTGAATATCTATTATTGTGTAAGGTTTATTGCAGGTACTCATTTATACATATGAAGTTGCGCAAGTCTGAGGTAGCATGAAGGGTTGATGGTGAAAGTTTTGGAATTACAAAAAATACTGAAAAATCCCTAGTTTTTGAGGTGTACGCAGGATTTAGTGGAGCAAGGAACATATGTATGCAGGATAACAATATAATAGGGCAAGTACATGAGGAAAAATACCTAGAAACTTGAGAAGATGAAGATGCCAGGTCTCTAGATCCTGAAAGAAGGTTCCCAGGAAGGTCTATTGTGAATGTGAGTAACCGTCATATCTCGTCTCATAGATAAGCTACCACCATTCTAGCAAGTCTTTCACTTTGTGTTTTACAGTCTGTGTACATTTTTTCTGATTAAGAGAAATTGCGTATTATTATATCTTTGTGTTTATGATTGCATCTCTGGTATATTTTTGTTATATTGTTGGATATTCGATACATCTATGTACATTTCTTTATTATATCTTTGCTCTCATTTCGTGTCAAAAATAATCTGGATTAGTGGTATCAGAGGAGGTTTCACTTGATCGTTTTTTCCAGTGCATGTCCTCGAGAAGGTCCGAGTATAGCAAGTTCGCTCTCGAGATTGTATCTCTTGAGGAAAATCACTCTCACACACCCAAGAATCCCTCAATGGCGGAAGAAAATAAATCCGATAGATAAGACGATTCTATCAATCTGTTGCTTGAGCAAGCTCTCATGCGAGAGAAGGACAAAATGATGGAAAAAATTTCCCACATCCTTCAATGCCTACCGATAACAACATGCACGTATTCATAAAGTGGCCACTTTGGGGGAACCTCTCATTTCAAGGTACAAGTTAATTTTGATATTCCCATATTTGAAGGACAGATAGATGCAGATGCCCTAAAAAAATGGTTAAGTCTGCTAGAATGTTATTTCTTTGTGCATAATTTCTCCGATAGGGAAAATATCACCTTCACACTACTTAAGACTCTCCCCCATGTCAAACATTGGTGGGAAAATTACTTGGAGAAAAGTTCCATAGAGCAGTCTAGAATATATGGGGTCGAGCCCACTTGGGATTTTTTTGTGGATGTGGTATAGGAAAAATATTACCCTATTGGAAAATATGAGGACCAGTACATGAGATGGACCACACTGCGGCAAGAGAGGGGCCAAGAATTTCCAAATTTCACTAATACCTTCCATACCTTCCGCACTAAGCTGGGTATCAAGGACTCCGAGCGACATTTGGTTCTGAAATACTGCGTGGCCCTACACAGATACATCCAAACTGAAATGGATTTTTTGGACATCTCATCACTCAGTGTTGCTTATCGATATGTTGTTAAAATCGAGCAGAAATTTAAGCACCACAACAAGCGGGATTTTGGGTCTGTCAATATGCAACAACAAAAGTATGATAAAGATGGCCCTAACAAATCGCATCTCAAAAACCATTCCAAGCCATAAGAGAAGAGGGGTCATAGAAAGATGAACAAGGACACCGAAAATTTGTGTGATTTCCATAAAATCCCCTAGCACAACACGGATGAATGTTGCTCAAAAAATTCATTGGTGGTAAAGATCAAAGATAAGGAGCCAAACCTTGATTTAGAATCTGATTCAGAAAATACTGATAGAAGACAGATCATTGACACAGATCCCAGTGCTATTGTTGCGACTGTAATAATTCAACCAGAAGAACCAATAGATCCTAAAGAGTGGGAGCACCTTTTTCATTCACAGATGTGGGTGAAGGGGACCCTACTGCATTTTTTTTGTTGATAGCGAAAGCGAGAAGAATCTCAGCTCAACAAAGGTTTTCAAACAGTTGGGATTGTTGACAACACCACACCGCAACCATACAACATCGGGTGGCTTCGTGAGGGAAGATGTCTTTGTTTCATCCAAAAATGTCGATTGTCATATGGAATCTGACCCTTCAAGGATGAGGTATTATGTTATTTTTCCCCACCTGAAGCATATGAGTGGCCCCAACTTTATCAACAATATCCAGAATTCGCCACCACATATCATCTCTTGGGTACAGGCGGAACTATCACTGATTTTCACATTAAGGACATAGTCTTATGCCACCCGGGCCATCTCTTTGTTCCTACAATCGAGTGTGAAAATATTATTTTGGAAGCCCACTATAGTCGAGTGGCAAGACATTTTGGCATAGAGAAAATTGTGGTCATTCTTCAGAAACATTTTTATTGGCCAAAAAATCGATAGGACATCAACACGTATATCAGATCTTGCACTGCCTGTGCCATTTCCAAGTCATCCATCAAAAAGAAAGGCTTATACACCCATCTTCCTATTCTTGAGAAGCCCTGGGAATCCATCTCAATGGGATACATGTCTAGCTTTTCGTCCACCAAGTAAGAAAATGACTGTGTGTTTGTGGTCGTTAATCGGTTTTCAAAGATAACCATCCTCATAGACTGTAAGACGAATGTCACAGAGGTAGATACTTCCAAGATATTCTTCGAAGGAGCGTGGGTCCACTCTGGGATACCATAGACCATCATCTCTGACCGTGACAACAAGTTCCTCAACACCTTTTGGTCGAGTCTCTAGTCTTTGTTGGTCACCAAGCTGACAAAATCTACTACTTTCCACCCCTAAACTGATGGCCAAACAAAGGTCGTCAATCGGATGATTGTGCACATCCTACACATGTACAATTCTATGCATCCATGTGCATGGGACGAGAGTCTCCCATATGTCCAACATAGTTACAATAGGGCTCTCCATAGTTCCACTGGCCATAGCCCATTTCAGGTGGGTCTAGGATTCCAACCCATGGGACCCATTGATGTTGCACTTCCTCTTCCCACCTCATAGACATAATCTTCCCCTGATCAGTCTGCGATCAACAAAGCCACCAGATTCATTGAGCGGATTCAACACATCTTCCAACAGGTCCAGAAAATTTTGCAGAAATCCAATGCTAAGTACAAACAGTGCTATGATCAACATAGGGTACCACACCAGTTTCAGGTTGGCGACAAAGTTTGCTTACATTTGTGAAAGGAGCTTCTCACCAAGCCCCATCGAAAGCTTCTCCCACTTCATTATGGGCCTTAAACTATCACCAAGGTTGTGGGTAGCAATTCTTTTGAGTTGAACACTCCACCCTTCATTGGTCTACATCTAGTATTCAATGTGGACCTCCTTCAGCCATATTTTCCACCGTTATTGGACACCTCCGAGATCGCAGGACAACTGACACCCATAGAGCTCAACTTTGACTACATGGAACAAGATTCCACTGACCAGACAGTGGACACATAGGTTAATGGCACTCTCCAGTAGCAGATCCATCTTTATCGATTTGTCAAGGTAGGGCAACTCGTACACCAAGGCAAGTGGCTCACCCGGGGCGAAATCCAACAGAATGTTCCTCACTTGATGGGGGAACTCAATGAAATGGATACCATTTCTTCCTAAGGGGTGAGGATTGATCCAGGTGGATATTGGTGGCCACCCACCTATTCCTACTGGCTCCTCATGTCCATTTTTGTTCAACACGTTCTTCTGTACTTTTTTGTAATTGTGGGTTCCACACTTCTGGGGTTGTCTGAATCCCCACACATCCTCTAGGTGGATACATGTGGCCTATCACCTAATCCAACTAGCTTATTTTGTATTTTTTCATGTTAGCACATCTTGTTGGACTTCGAGGGTCGTTTTGGGGCCCTAAACATTGTTTTTCTGGCTCGCCACAGTCAAACTATAGACGGAGTCAAAGTTTGACTATTGAATGTGTAGCTCTCTGAAATACCTTTCCAATGGGATATCAACCTAAAACGGATTTCGCATGAAAAAGTTACGACCCTGGGAAGTTGAGGTACCAAATTACACCAACTTACCCATAGGGCCGACATTACTTTTGGTGTTTCACCTTCTAGGGTTAGGTTTTTGGATGTCTAGGGTTTTGGCATTCATGAGTAATATCAAAAAGGAATTTGGAGCCTTATTATAATCCATTATGCTCAGACAGATGCGT
>JASDQU010308341.1:31247-48597 GCA_032191745.1 Picea mariana | reverse complement strand
GTGTTTATTGTATCCATTCTATTAATTAGTTTGTTCCACTCCTAAATATGGATCATCTCCCGATTCAAACTCTTTAACCAATTTGGAAGACTCTGGTTCACCAACTCGGCCTGTCCATTCGTTTTAAGATGATATGCATAGCTACAAAACAATTTGGAACCCATACTTATCTGAATTATTCTCCAAAAATTTCTAAGAAATTTTTAATCCCTGTCAAATGTGAGACTTCTTGGAATTTCATGTAATCTCACAATCTCTCTAAAAAATAAAACAACCACTATAGTAGCATCATTGGTTTTATTCCATGGAATGAAATGTGCCATCTTTGAAAATATGTGACATATTTGAAATGTGCCATCATGACCTCTTTGCGTCCTAGTCAATCCCAAAACAAAGTCCTTACTTATATATTCCCATGGCCTATCAGGTACCAGTAGTGGTGTATACAATCTAATGTTTTGACTCCTTCCTTTTTCAAGTTGGAAAATTATGAAACACTCAACAAACTTTTTAACATCCCTGTTGATGTAAGGCCAAAAATATGTTTCCTTCACCAACGATGTGGTTTTCAGACTGCCAAAATGTCCACCCAAACCTCCCTTATGCAACTCTTTAACAATATTCATCCACAATGAACTTCGTGGAATGCACAAACTTTGCTTCTTGAATAACGAAAATTCTTGAATATGAAAATCCAAATACGGTGTCCTATTAATTCTCTAAGGCACTTTTCATGCTTTCCAAGCCTTCACAAAATCTGCATCTTTTGCATATAAATATTCGATACATTCCAAGCCAATAACTTCTACTGACAAAGTATTTAGAAGCATTATTCTCCTGCTTAGTGCATTTGAAACTTTATTCGACTTTCTATACTTGTGCTTCAAAACAAATGAGTAACTTTACACAAATTATACCCATTTGGAATGATTTTGATTTAACTTGCCTTGGATATTGATGTACTATAGTGCCTTATGATAAGGAAAATAATACAAACTCCTTCCTTAGCAATTAATGTCATCGTTTCTTCAAAGCTTGTACAATCGCATAAAATTCTTAATCATAAACAAAGTATTTTTTCCTAACATCATTCAATTTCTCGTTGAAGAATGCAATCTGTCTTCCTTCTTGGCTCAAAACTGCTACAATCACTAATACACTTACATCACGGTCCACTTGAAACACTTTATTGAAATATAGAAGTGCCAAAACAGGTCATTCAACAACCTTTTTCTTCAAGTCTTCAAATGAATTCATGGTTTTTGTTTTCCACTTGAAAATATGCTTTTCCATTGATTCAGTAAGTGGTTCACAAATATCGCTGAAATTTCCAATAAACTTCCTATACAATCTTTCCAATCCATGAGAAATTCTCACATTAAACATACACTTAAGTGTTGGCCACTCCAAAATAGCCTTAAATTTTCAGAATCCATCTTCAATCCTTCCTTGGAAAATAAAAATCACAAGTAAGATAACTCATCTTTCATAAAAGTACATTTCTTCAAAATGATGAGTGGTTTCTCTTCTCTCAACCACTATAACACCTTTCTCACATGCTCCAGTTGTTGTTATTTGGTTTTACTAAAATTCAAAATGTCATCTAAGTATACAACAACAAACTTACCCAAAAATGGTTTCAAAACTTCATTCATAACTCTCATGAATGTGTTGGGTGCATTAGTTAGCCTAAATGGAATAACTAACCACACAAACAATTTTTCCTTTGTCTTGAACAATGTATTCCATTTATCACCTTCCCTTATTTGAATTTAATGGTAACAACGCCTCAAATCAATCTTTGAAAAGTACTTGGCCCCACTTGAAAATTCCATGACGTCATCCATCCTTGGTAAAGGAAATATATACTTGATAGTGATCTTGTTAGTAGCTTGTGAATCAATGCATATTATCCATTCACCTCCTTTATTGGGTGTCAAAACAGTAGGTACAACACATAGACTCAAACTTTCTATGATCAATCCTCTGTCAAGAAGCTATTGCACATGCTTATTTACTTCCCCGCTCTCTGCTAGAGTCATCTCATAAGGAGATTTATTCAGTAGAGTTGATCCTGGTATCAAATCAATTTGATGTGATATACTCCTTAAGGGAGGTAAACCTGTTGGTAAATCATCTCCCACAATATCTTTAAATGCATTAAAAAAATGTTGAATTTCTATCGGCATAGAGCTCATCTATCCACTCTCTATAAATTTTCTTGGCATTAAGGCCAAACATAAATGGGTCTTTTTATGTTCCGACAAAAATTCTTTGGCTAAACACATCATAATGTGACTTTCGTTACAAAAATTTCTCTTGTTATTTCCTTTGTTTTCACTACTACTTGACTCGACTTCCACATTGGCTCAAATCTTTATCTATGTCCATATTTTAAAAATTCATAAGTGTTCTTCCTGCTATCTTGGAAAAATTTTCTATTGAACATCCATAGTCTTCCAAGTAGTACGTGATAGGAATCCATCTCCACTATGTCACACAATACCTTCTCACTAAACTTTCCAATCTGAAAACTCAACAAGCATTTCTCAGTCAAAATCACTTGATGTCCTCTATTCAACTATCATACCTTATACATATTCAGATGTGGAATTCTTGTCAATTTCAATTTATCCATTACTTCTGTGGATATTAGAGTTTATGTACATCCACCATGGATGACAAGATGACAACACTTATCCTAAATGTTTCAATTAGTTTTGAGCATTCTCTTTATTTTTTCATGTTCTTCAACTACCTTTGTCTCGAGCTTGAGTAATATTCTTATGAAAATCATTCTTTCTCCTTGTTCTTGTTAATGTACTTCCAAATTTACACTAGAAAATGATGTCTCATATCCTTGGGTAGTTGTGTTTTGGATTCATTTGTTATTGTTTCATTATGTCTCTCTGGACATTCAGATACTTTGTGACCCTATAATCCACATATATAACATGTAATTGCATACTTTCCTCTACCAAAACCTCTGCCTCTTCCATGGTCACTCCCTCCTCTTGTATTCTGACTGGTGGTCGCTTCATCCTCTTTTTCACTGCTTTTAGCCACACTTTCTCTTCCCTTTCCTCTAGTTCCTTTTCGTAGGAACTTTTGTCTCCACCTTCTATCAATATTTTCTTCCAATGTCAAAGCAACTTGATAGGATTCATTTACATTACAAAATTAATGTGTACTGATGTCATCCTAAATATGATACTTCAATCCATTTACATACCTTTCTGCTCTTTGTTATTCTTCTTACTTTATCCCTAATCTGAGTGGCAATTTAAAAATTTCCTTAGTATATTCACAAACAAATGTCTCTTTCTGTCTTAAATTTTTCACTTGCTTGCACAAATTATGCTAGTAATCAATAGGTAGGAATTTCTCCTTGATTTTTCTCACCTTCTTCCTCCAAGTTCTATTATTCTCATGTCTAATGTATACCCTATCCTTCTATAACATATCCTTCATAACTATCCTTGTATGACCCTTTAGCTTCATCATAGCGAATCAAACCCTATTGGAGTCTTGAACATTTTAATACTCAAAATTTACTTTGAGCTCTCCTATCCACTCACTGAGAGTTTTGGCTTTCAAACTACCATAATAGCATGAAACTTCCACTCTTTCACTACCTCTTTCTTTCAGAAAATATATCAATCGTACTATTGGGTCTACTTCCTTAGGATTTTACTATTCTTCAGGCTCATCCTCTGATTCTAAATTTTCTTCAGCATATCCAAGCCTTTTGTTTTCTAGTTCTTTTATCCTCCTTTGTAATTCCTCTAGTTATTTTTTTCTATCACCTCCTCATGTTACTCTTTCTCTTTGTGGCAACATCTTTACAAGTTGTATAGCAACCCATACTTGAACTGACATTCACAGGCCTTACTTTTGGGCACTATTTTCCAAACTTAGGAGTTAAACCATCTCTAATACCACTTCATGAAATCACCCTCGATCTTGTACACAATCAACTACAGAACTAGGTTTCTTCTCACAAAGTGCACCACTAACCTCGTTAATATAAATTTAACAACTTAAATAATTCCTTGAGGGAATTTATAGTCATAGGGAAAAAATGGAAAGGGAACGAGATACAATACTATTTAAACATAAACTAAAATTTATTTATTAACAAGACAAATTTATTCTTTTACAATCTCACTACATCCCCTAGAAAAATCCTTCACCATCCTTTATTCAATGACTAAGAGTGTGTTCTCTATTAGACACTGTGAATCACAAAACTAGTGTTACTGTCTCTTCTTTGTTTCTTCTGTATATGTCCTTCTAAGTTCCTTCTCCTCTCTTTTTTCTCTTCTCTTGTCCCCTCTCCTCTTCATTGTTCTTTTTTCTTGTCATTCGAACATTCCCCAACCATTCCACTTATTCAACTATCCCCCAACACACATTGAGAGCTGACAGTTATGACATTTCACTTCCTCTCCAACTCATTTCAACTTCCCCTTACAATTTATTATTGATTCCCACAAATTTCATCCAAGGCACGTGGATCTATGCCCACCACCTTCTATGGAATCTGACCTAAGACACATGGAGTCACATCATGATATACCCCACAATACAAACAAAAATTGTAGTGTGCCTAGAATTTGTAATATGATGTAAGTTTCTGCATTGGTGTTGCAGCACCGACATGTTGCAACAACATGAGTGGTATTTTTTGATGTGTTGCAACAAAAGGGGATTCATCATTTGATGTGTTGCAACAATAGGAGTTGCAACATTTGACATGTTACAACAACTAGGAGTTACAACACCAGTGTGTTTCATCAAGAGGAGTTTCATCACTTATTTCAACCTATAATGGCTAACTTGAATTTGAAATTCTTTTGGTTGATGTCAATTGCTTGAGGAAAAATATTCTCATGCATCAACTAAATTTGACAAGCCAAGGCCATCCTTCAAATATTAGGCCCATGCTATATTGTATTCCATACACAAACCTTCTTTGGACCATATATTCTCCTTTACATTTAGTTATCTATACACATGGAGAAAGGAAACTTTTAAAAAGGATGATTCTGCCTACTTTAGTTGTTCTAATATTGGAACAACGGAAATGCTATCCATTCTAAACCTACCAACTATCTAGTTAACGATCATTGAAGAATGACAAAAGACATATAGTTATTTCATCCCTTTTTCCAAGTCCAACATCATCAATAGTTACAACATTGACATCTCATATATATTATTAGAACATTTCCCTAACCTTTATTTAAAGTCAAAATAATGAGCTTTTAAAATCTACCTTTTTATAAATTTGTCTATCAAACAATTGTACCAAGCTAAATATGATTTTTGATGAAGGTTGGTTTACAGTGAGCAAGAATTGGCACATTTTAATCAATAGAGGTTGCACTTAGAAAAATAATTTTTCCAAAGATAATAATGACCTAAAACCTTTGGTTAGCTTGTAAATGATACTATTGTGGTTGGATATTCAATTAAAATTCTATTTGAGATTATGGTGCAAAGATATTCTAAAATACTTACAAATACAATAATTGAAAATATCAATGATTGGTTTAAACAACTAGATATAATAAGAAATATGTGTTTTTGTGGGTGTGGTGGGGGGTTGTTGTGGTGGATGAAATTATCCTACCCGTCCATGCTTCGTCCATATAGATCCATTGAAACCCTATTTTCTTGGTTGTTCTCTTTGGTTTCCAATGATGAACCTTTCCTTGGGCAAGTCGTTGAACCACAACTTGTTTCCTTCTCTCCTAATATAACATCATCATCATCCTATAGTGTATCCCTCTCAAATAATACCCTGATAGCTAATATAGGATCTGACTCTTTCTCATCCTACATGTTAAAGGCTCTAGGAATAATTCATTTTATCTCCAATGGAACATATGTAGACAATTCCTAACACTAGTATTCCATTCCTAGTCATAATGGGGATGAAGGAGTTGACCAAGTGGTGGTGAAAACCTTTCAAATATTTATCCAGATTTCATCTAGAAAAACATTATCTTTCTTAGTGGCCCCTTTAACCTCATCAATTTCCTTAATGAAATGCATCTATTCTCTTGAGGGGTTTCTAGTTTAACTGTGATGCTTTAATTTGTTAGTATGTAACTATAACCCTCTATTAGGCTCTCTGATTATTTTATAACTAGGGATGCAACTATATCATCAGTTTTTCATCTGAGGGGTGGTGCAGAAGAACTAGATCCATTTATCTTCTCCAAAGGCATGGTGAAAGGTGTCGACCTTTCCCACAAGGAATCATTTCTTGGTTTTGGAGTGGAAGGTTATGTTCCATCATCCTCTATTTTTGTAGATCATCCAAAAATAAGGAAATGATGTATGTTTCATGTGGAGATAGTAAATGAAGACCCTGTCATCAAACTTGACCCAGTGGTAGTGGGGTACTTAGAAACTTTCTTCTATAATAATGGATTGATTTTTAGATTTCATGGAAATTGGCCATCTCTGAAAAAACTAAATGCATGGAGTGAGAATTCTTAGGGACCTTTCTTGGTGGGTTTGGTAAAAATTCACCCCTTAGTAAAGGGGTTTTTCATCTTGGATTTCATAGATGTGGAAGACCATGATCTAGTTAATGATAGAGGACCTTGTTTTATGGGAAATTCATGCCTCTTCATGAAGCCACGACATCCTATATTTAACCCCAACACAATTATTCTTATAGAGGTTCCAATATGGTTCTATCTCCCTAGCCTCCCCATAGAATTCTAGAATTTATGCTCCCATGAAAAGATTAGAAATTCTTTGGGGACATTCATAGTGCTTGATCTCAACAAGGTGGTGAATATTTCCAACACTTTTTATCAACTATGCATCCATGCTAATCTTAGTAAAGGTATTCCTTATTAGTTCATAATATATTGTAGGGACTCAAGGTGGAATTAATCCATTGATTACAAGGATATAGCCTTTAGATGCAGGATATGTTTTGAGATTCGTCGTAGGGTGAAAAACTACCCTAAAGGAAGGGAGTCTTAGAGGAAGCATGGAAATAACAATTATTCGTCCTAGTGGAGATACCATAAGATGGGTAGTCATTGGGTGAGACAAAAAAATATGGAAGAAGTTTGATTGGATATTCCTCCCAATACTACAACCTTGACTCTTATTGATACAGGGATTGATGATTCCCCTTCTCCAGAGGATAATAAACATGATAGGAATATTTTAATTGATTCTATGTATATTTTTCATCCACCTAAGAACCCTATTTCTCTATCTTCGACTATCCCCCTTAGGGTAGATAAAGGAAGACATAAATTACACTCCTTTGATGGTGCCTCTCCAAATGATATCTCCTCACAATCCACACTTGATCCTCGTGACTCAACTCTACAAATGGTGATGGTTGATGAGGCTTATAGAACACATTTTAGTATAAATCTATAAGGAAGTCAAAAAATGAAAGGAAAAGAAAAGACATAAAGGTGGAGAATGATATCCCCTATACTTCCTCGTGTCTTTTTTTCTTGGATTTGTGTCTCTAATTTTTTACAGAATGGGATTAAATGATTGATATTTTTTGATGTAAAATGAAACATATTACACAAGCCTATAAATGATTCATGGGATTGTAACCTACCCAACCCCCAACTGGATCACGTCACTCCTAGAATGACCCAATAAAAAATTATGATACCAAATCTAAATGCATAAATAACACATGCAACATGACATTCAAACTCATGTAGTTGTCCATATGTATTTAAAATTGTAAATGCAACTATTTTAATTGTTCATTGAAACAACTAAATACATACAACATCATTCAACTATAAAAATAGAAATTCATGTGCATCACTCTACTCACAACAAGTAGCAATAACCAAGATAACTCAAAGTAAAATTCACAAGAACTATACCAACATTTAACATGAATAAACACAACACCTAAGAACACATATCTTAATAAATATGCAACCCTCTATAGGGGAGGGATGTTCCTCCCAACCATAGACTTTTTGTTCCAATTCTCAACAACAAGTCACCCTCAATGTGGGGCTATGAATCCACAAGATATGTTGGTCCCTAAGGCTAGCTAATTTCCTCCTCTCAATAGTCAATTCCCCATAGCTAATTCTAGTCTACCACCTCTCTTCCTCGCAACATGCACAACCCAAGGGATGAGATCCCGCTTAACTGTTCATAGTCCCTCAGGACTTTCCACTCCCCTCCAGGGATTCTAGCATAGGTTGGAGAGGAAAAATCTCAGTTGGGACCTTAAGAATTCTACAGATGCAACAAAAAAAATCCCAACAACAAAATGCTTGCTTCCCTTGACGAATTTTGAATAGATAGTTACTCTGAGGCCCGCAACATTTTCCTTCATGAAATTACAACTCCATACAACTGCCAAACATGCCCACAATAGCTAACTTATGTTTCAGAACTCATAAATCATTTTTTGTCTAAAAAACTTCATCTAAAAATAGTTCTCCATGCAAAAACGTGAATATGTAACTCTAGTCTCCTACCCATATGAATTTTCCCTCTTTCTCTTGCTTTCTTGAATTACACTCTTCCCCAAGATGATTGTAATCAACCCCCATGCTCTTAATAACTATGGCATTTGACTTCTCACACCCACCCTCATATATGACTTCAATGATTGGGCTCTACAACACTCAACAAAAAATGAAAGTTTCATAGTAAGGATAGTTTAGAAAGAAATAGGTTTGGGTTTAATATACATGGGTAGACTCTCCCCATTGGACCCCTTCCCTCTCTTGTGGAAACTAAGACCCTAGATCTTCGTATGTGTTTATTTGCAACTAGTGATACATTGTATATATTGTATTCAATTTACATCATTTACGTATTACATCACTTGACCCTTGACCATACATTACATTTACAATATACATCACTAGTTTGAAATTTGAAAATGAAGATATTATAAGGATTCACCCAACAAATTATCCATTGACCAAAATTGATCAAATGTGCTCATGGTTATTTAGTTAATAAAGAGTACAAATATTTTTCTTGAAATATATATAAAAAAAAAATTATAAGTAACCCATTTTTGCTTAATGGAGACCTTTTTTCTTCCAATTAGATTTATTCTTTATTTGTGCTAAGGAATCTCTTGATTTTTTTTTCTAATCTTAACTTTGTGAAGATATATTTCCCTATGTTAAAATTTCTCAAAATTTCTCATTAAATGCATGGATGTACATGGTTCACATAATAATGAAGATATATTTCCCTATGTTAAAATTTCTCATTAAATGCATGGATGTACATGGTTCACATAATAATAATTATTATAAAGAAAGAAAAAAAACACGCATAAAATTTCTCATTAAATGGATGGATGTACATGGTTCACATAATAATAATTATTATAAAGAAAGAAAAAAACACGCATATTGAAGATTACCAAGATTTACAACATATTATAACCAAATGATGTGAAATACCTCAATTCATCACAAAGTCATAATAGAATGGTAAAACAATATTCAACTTAGCCAATATTAAAGCATACGATTTTATCATTTATATTAATTTAAATAAAATTACAAGGACTTATTTAAGATAATGCTTCGCTTGTGCCCATGAGGTCATTACAAGGGATCTAACTTTCTTGCATCAAATAAAGAGAAATTATACTAGGCCATATGTTACCCATGTATAACACTTGGTGAGGTTGATGCACCAATATTAACATACGTTGTATTCTCTCTGATCACGAGCACATGAACTAATCACTTTTATCTTTTAACATATTAATTTTATTTAAAAAAATTCTTCTACGATTACTATCACAGAAAAATTGGTACATGACATTCTTCTCTCCTTCAATCACTTATGTCCTTAGCATTCTTAACCTCATATGCATCAAAACAATAAGTGTTAAAATTCATTAACGAATGAGGATATTTCCTTAACAGCCTTAAACTCATATGCATCAAAACAATAAGTGTTAAAATTAACAATAAGTGTTAAAATTTATTAACAAATGAGGATATTACTTTATAATTACATCAAAAGTTTCCCATGTAGCATTAATTTCATTATAATGTGTCCATTTAACCTTCACCTCTTTAATATTCATTTTTCTTAATCGTTTGATACTTTTATCTATGATCTTTTTAGGTTCCACAATAAGTTCACATCTAATATCTAATTTATATTCTCCCTAGTAGAGTCAGCTATATATATATTTTTTAGAACAAAAACAATATGAAATACATTATGAATTATACATAGTTTAGGAGGTTGAGCAAGTTCATAAGCTAAGTTTCTTATCTTGTGAAGGATTTCAAAAGGCCCACAATAGGAGTAAAACAATTTGGTATTTTTTTCTAGTGTGAAAGAACTCTTTTTCATTCTAACTCTAACAAAGAATTCTTACCTCCTTGGAATTGAAGTATTGACCTTTTTAAAACAGTCCAACGTGTTCACGTATCTTGTGCCTTTTTCATATTACCCTTTGTTGTTTTAATTATATTTCCATTTCTTTGATATTCTCATTCTCATACCATTTATTATGAACTAAGTTTGACCATAATAAATGATCCAAGTGGATACCAGTGGCCACCCACCTCTTTTGTTGACTCAACAGGGTTCTCCATATGGGTAGTATTGTTATGATTTTTTGGGATTTTTTGGGTCCTAAACTTCCAAGTATAATTTGATGCCATTAATGATATTTTTAGACAAGTGATGTCGACATAGCTATAACTTTGGAAAATACAAACCAAATTGCTTTTTTTTTCCTCGGTTAGAGATTTCCAACGAGCTACTATGTGCAACAAATTGGTATTGTATGTGAAATTTACACTCCCAAAAAGTTGATGTAGAAACTAACACTCAAAAATACGTTTTGGAATTTCAAAAATCCTTTTGGTGCTTCACCTCCTAGGTTTAGGGTTTTGGACCTTTAGGGTTATTTCTTTATGTTAAAAGGCCATCCTTTCGATCTATTTAATTAACTTTTGCAAATGAGTGTAGTTTTCATTTGTCTCTTGTCATAGATAAGCTGGCACCATTCTATTCATTTTTTGTTCTACAATATTTTGTTATTTTATTCATTAATAGAAGTTGGTTTTTCATTGTATCACTATGCTCTCTGCTATATTTATGTGTGTGTTTCACTTTTTTCTTATACAATCCATATTAGTGGTATTAGAGCAGTCTACTCTTTGTTATTTCTCTCTCCATGTCCTTGACAAGGTTAGGGTATAGAGAGTTGGGTCTTGAGCTAGTTTCACTAAAATAAAACCACTCTCGCCAGGCAAAGTAGCCTCCCATGATGGGGGTAAGGAGAGATGATGGAGTAGGAGAGCCTATCAATATTTTTCCTGAGGAATCCCTCACACAATAAAGGAACGAGATGATGGACAGTATCGCCTAAATTCTTCAACAATTGTCAATGGTAGGATAAGAACCTTCAACAAGTGGCCAATTCATAGGTGTGACACCATTCAAGGTATACATTAAATTTGATATATGTTTATTTGAAGGCCATATAGGTGAAAATTATTTGGAGAAATGGTTAAATATTTTAGAGGGTTATTACTCTGCTAAAAAATGTTATGAAAATGAAACGATAACCTTTGTGCTCCTTAAATACCTTGCCCATTTTAAAGATTGGTGGGAAGGTTGCTAAGAGAGACATAACAAAGACAAATATATAAAATTCAGAACATGATTGGCTTGGGTATCCTTTGTTGATTCACTCAAAGATGAATCCTATCATGTTGGAAACTATGATGATAATTGCATGACATGGATGACTTTGTGTCAAGAGAGATACTAGATGGTGTCATAGTACACCAACATATTTCATACCTCACACTCAAACATGGGTATCAGAGAATCCGAGCGACGCCTGGTTTTGAAATACCATAGTGGTCTACATAGGTACATCAAAGCAGAGATGAATTTCTTGGAAATATCCTCACTAGGATCCACTTATCGATATGTCTTCAATCGAGTAGAAATTTAAGCAGTGGAATAAGAGGTAGTTTGGGAATGAAAATATACCAAAACATAAGTATGGTAAAGGTAGACATAACTCACAGAAAAAGGGATAGATTAGGGAGATCCAACCATGAGACAACTAGTCCAAGATGTAGGAAAATAAGGGTAATGATAAGATTAAGAAGGACACTTGAAAATGAGTGACCCTGGCACAACACTATTGAATACTACTCAAAAAAATCATTGTTGGTTTAGATTAAAGAAAAATATTTGAACCCTAACTTCAACTTTGATTCAAAACATGATAAATGAAAGTGGATTATCAATGCAGAACCAAGTTCTATAATCATAACTATAAATATCCAACTAGATGAGTCATAGGATCTTGAGGAGGGGGAGCAACTCTTTCATTCTCAAACATGGGTGAAAGGGACCCCACTACATTTCCTTGTTGACACTGGAATCCAGAAGAACCGAATCTCTATTGAGCTTATCAAAATATTGAATATTCCAATAATTCCACACCCCCAAACATACGCCATTGGATCTTGGTCGATTTAGGGACAAGACCTTCATGTCAGTCAATAATGTCTCCTATCATATGACATCAATCCTTTCAAATATGAGGATAACCTTATATGTGGAAACATCATGTTGTTTATGAATCTTGACCTCGTAATGTCATTGTTACCTTGGTAGGTAAGTCCTACAAGGTACCCGATGTAGTTCTGACTGTTGCAATTTCATTTATCTTAGTAAAACAATGTTGAAAGGTAATATCTCATATTGCAAAGTTTTTTCTCTTCATTATTAATCTAAATATGAGAAAAATATCACTGCAACCACCACATCTTCAACACAAGGTCTCTCTACATAGTAGAAGTAGGTGGAAAAGGTGGTAGTGGAATATAGATATATCTTCACCTCATCTATAGGGGTACCTCTGCACTATCAGGTCAAGCATCCCATTGACTTGATATGCGGGTCTCCCTTACCTAATGGTCCCATATACATATGCTTCATTTTGAAAACTAAGAAAATATAGCATCAAATTAATGAGCTCATCTAAAAGGGCAACATTCAACAAAGCTCTTTACCTTGTGGAAGCCCAATTGTGTTGGTATAGAAGAAGGATGGGACATGGAAACTTTTTATTAATTATAGAGTCCTGAATAAAATCACTGTCAAGAATCGATACTTGATCCCTCGGATTGATAATCTTCTTAACCGGCTCAAGGGTGACAAGTTCTTTAGCAAAATTGATCTAATTTAGGCAACCACCAAGTTTTGATAGAAAAACCCGAAGTATGGAAGACAACCTTCAAATCTATAGAAGGGATTCTTGATTGGTTGGTCATGCCTTTTGGCTCGACTAATGCACTAACAATATTTATGTGAATAATGGGTGATATCCCATGACTATTAACAAACTCTTTTATGGTCATATATTTGGAGAACATATTCATATTCAGTTGAACCTAGGAAGAACATTTGCAACACATTTAGTATCTCATGGGTACCCTGCAGAAACATAAGTTATATGCCAATTTGGAGAAATGATCATTTTTCATGCTAAGAATACAATACTTTTGATACATCATGAATGAGCATGGGGTGCATGTGGACCCAACCAAGACCCAAGTCATTCATGATTTTCTAGCCCCAACAAATCTAACAGATCTTTGTAGCTTCTTGGGCCTTTCCAACTTCTACCATAGGTCCATATTGGGGTTCTCTCATATCACTTGGCCCCTGAGTCAAGTGACGAAAGTTTTATATAAAGAAAATTTTTCCTAGTATATATCACAACAGAAAGAATTCATGGATTTGAAACACCACCCCTGCTCCACTCTAGTCCTCATGTTTCCATACCTGAAAAAACCATTCAATATTGAGATAGATGCCTCTAACTATGCTATCAATGTAGTCCTCACTCATTAGAGACATTTGTTGGCATGTAACAGTGAGATACTATATGATGTTTCTCATAGATATCCCACCTATAACAAGGATATGTACTTCATTGTGCAGGCATGCCGACAGTGGAATCATTATATTCTCAGAAAGGAAACAATCATCCACATTTATCATAGGCCTTTACAATTCATGTAGACACAAAGAAATTTCTAGAATTACCACTATCATAAGTGTCCAAACACTTGTAACAATTCCACTTGAACATTAAGTACAATAAGGGAAGTCCAAACCATGTTGCAGACTGCCTTAGTCAGCCCCCGATTGTGGCACTAACCACAATTATTAACTCGTCTAGGAATCATACCTATGAGTGGCCACAATTATATAACAATGACCTTGAGTTTTATACTACGTATAAGACACTGAGTGTAGGAAAACTAGTCCTGGACTTCCACCTCTAGGATGCACTCTTGTGCTATCTAGGCCATATTTGTTTTCCTTAAATCAAGCATGAAAAGTTGATTTGGGAGGCACATTACAGTCAAGTGCCAAGACACTTCAGTGTGGAAAATATAGTATAAGTACTTTCAAATTATTTCTATTGTCCAAATATTCGATGGGATGTTGATTAGTATATAAGGTCATGCACTTCCTATGCCATTTCTAAATCATCCATGAAGAAGCAAGGGATGTGCACTCCTCTCTATGTCCCAGAAAATATGCAAGAGTAATTCTTCGTTGATTGCATGTTAGGTTTTTAATCCAACAAGCATGGTCATGATTGTGTCTTTATGTTCATCGATCGATTCTATAAGATGGCCATTTTGGAACCGTGTAAAAAGAGTACCACATCTTAGGTTGTTTCTAGGATATTATTTGAGCATGTTTGGTTTTATTTTGGGCTACCATGGACCATTATTTTAGATAGGGATAGCACATTCTTTAGCACCTTCTTGTCTATCATATGGTCTCTAATGGATAAATAGTTGACCAAATCGACTATCTTTCACACCCAAATAGATGGGAAAATGGAAGTGGTCAACATGATGATTGTGTGTATCCTACACATGTACAACTCCAAGAATCCAGGTACATCAGATGAGAGTCTTCAGTATGTTAATTATAGCTACAATATATCCCTCCACATATTTGTTGGACACATCAAATTTTAGGTATGTATGGGGTTCCATCCATTGGCCCCCATTTATATAGCTCCCCTCGTTCCATATTCACCAAAAGAATCCTCAAACAATCAGATCAAGGTGGACATAGAAGAAAAAATTATCGAACGGTTCTAGCACCTCCAAAGACTGGTTCATGATATATTGTAGAAGGCCAATTCCAAGTATAAGGAGCGACTTGACCAACATCAGGTTTCACACAAGTTTTAGGTTCATGACAAGGTCTGGTTTTCTTTGAAGAAAGAGTGACTCATGGGTCCCCACAAGAAGCTCAGACCACTCTAACATGGTCCTTGCACGATCACAAAGGTTGTGGGTGAAAATGATTTTGAATTGAGTATTCCTCCTTTTCTTGGCTTACACCTAGTATTTAATGTAGTGCTACCTCAACCATATTTCCCACCTGCGTTGGACACCTTGGAGGTGGCTAAGTAATTGGGTCCTAAAGACCTCAATCCTAAATGCCTTAAGTAGACTATAGTGGATCATATTATGGATACCAAGATGAAGGGAACTCGCCAACAAAATGTATAACTCTATCTATTTTTCAAAGAAGGATAACTTCTTTAGCAAGGAAAATGGGTCACCTAGATTCATATTTAGAAATTTCTTCATATACTGTGGGAAGTTAACATAATGGATACCATTGTCACACCATTACTTCCTAAGGGAAGAGGGACCATCCAAGTGAATATTAGTGGCTACCCACCTCTTCCACTAAGTCAACATGGTTCTCCATCTGGGCAGTCTTGTTATAATTTTATGGGTCGTAAAGTTCCGGGTCCATTTTGAGGCCCTTAACGTTTTAGACAAGCGATGTTGGCCGAGATTTACCTCTGGAAAATCCAAGCTAGACTATTTTAGTTTTGTCCTCATTTTGAGATTCCTAATGAGTTATTTTGCATGCTAGATGGAGATTGTATGAGAAAGTTACATTCTTGGAAAGTTGATGTTGAAATTAACGCCCGAAAATATAGTTTGGCATTTCAAAACACTTTTTTCAGCTAATAATTTTTAGAATAACTAATCTTTTTTGGTAAAAACAATGGAAAAGTAATCCATAAGTCAAATTTAACCCCCTAAAATTATCCCTAATTCAAATACAGTGCTTCTAATTCTAATTGTAATTATTTATGCTTTCTCAAACATATATATCCCCTAACTTTAGACAAGCAGATCGAACCCATACATATGGCGTGCGTTCTGAATGTGCTTAATTCCTATGTCCTCTTTATTGAATTCGGCAATTTCAAGCATAGACTTAAAAAAATACAATGCAAGCATACAAATTAAGCAAGCCCACACTGTAAGGGTTTGAGTTCTTCAAGTGTCAATGCAAGTTAAAGAAGGAACAAATTTCCATGCATGTCTACAACTCATTTATACCACAAATTGTACTTTGAATTTGACATCTCAAATCCCTAAGGAGATTGAAAATGAGCCTTAAGTTCCTGAAAGAAGCTTCACGGAAATTAGTTGCTGGATCTGCCAGTAGAGAACAGACGAACGGAAACAAATGAAATCGAATTAAAAAGTGAAGAAGAAAACAAAAACTAGATATCCTTGTGACACCATTCACCCTGTTTTGGAGGTCTCTTTTGACAGACTCGTCCATTCTATCATCCCCTTTCATCAACAATTCCTTTTGAATCTGTGATGCCGTAGTACCTACGTACAAAATAAAATTCGAATTTATGGTAAATCAGGGCTAAATCCTCGGAAAAAAGCATTAAAAGAACTGAAAGAAGACGTGAATCCAAATTGAAGAAAAGCATGAGATCTTCTTTTTGGATTTGCCAGCTGACTCATCTACTAACAGTTCCTTCCGTTAAACTCATCTGCTTTTTTGAATTTATTCTTCCGTTATAGAGACGGATAACGGTCATAACCCGTTGAAGAGAGGAACTTCGTTTCATCTGCTACCGGTTCTTGGTCCTTCGTAGAGAGAGGGACAAACGCGACAAAACATCTATCCGTTGGAAGGAAGGATATATATATCTCGAATCTTACACAATTCCAACATTTGCCTTCTCCTTCCTCCTCTCTCCATGCTCTGGTGTGTCTGTGTGACTGGGTTTTTGAGTCTCAACCGAATGTTAGTCTTTGTGGTCTGTGCGTGATCGGTTGTATGGGTCCGAGTCTGTGTGATATTGTGTGATCGATTGTATGGGTCTGAGTCTGTGTGGGGTTTAATTTTTGAGAGTCGGAGTAGAGGAGGAGGCTAGGCAGGGACTGGAATGGAGGCAATAAATTGAATCCTCCACTTGAGCAGACGAACTTCAAAGGAATCC
>JASDQU010308341.1:19051-30742 GCA_032191745.1 Picea mariana | reverse complement strand
TTTTCTACAACAATTCCACTTGGTCATAAGGTATAAGAAGGGCATTTATGACAAAGTGCCTGATATGCTTTCAAGGCCTATTATTAGTGCTTCAGTTATTCTTAAGCATAGTCCTATCATGCATGAGAGCTATGTTGAGCAATATGCTTTAGATGCCGATTTTAAAGAAGTATATGCAACTTTGTGTCATTCTAACAATGTTGAGGAATTGGATTACCATGTGCATGATAATCTTTTGTATCATCTTGTCAAGCTATGTATTCCACAGGGTGAAAGAATCTACATAATAAGAGAAGCCCGTTCTTCTCTTATTGCTAGTCACTTTGGTGTAGGCAAGACGGTGGCTAATTTGCAAAGGTACTGCTACTGGCCTAAAATGAATGAAAGTGTTTCAAGATATGTTTGAGGATGTTCGTTATGTGCCACAAGCAAACCTAGCAATCTAAAGTTGGGTTTGTATACTCCACTTCTGGTTCCTTCTTGTCCTTGGGAAAGTATTTCTATGGAATTTGTAGGAGGTCTACCTATGTCTAAAAAAAATCATGACTATCTTTATGTTGTGGTTGATCGATTTAGCAAAATGTGTATTTTGATACCTTGTAAGAAGCAGGTTACAGCTGAGCAAATGGCACAAATGTTCTTTCAACATGTTTGGGTACATTTTGGGTTGCCTAAATCCATGATTTCTAATCGATATTCTCGATTTATTGGGAGCTTTTGGTCGAGTTTATGGGCACTCATGGACACCAAAATGAAAAAAAGCACAGCTTTTCATCCCCAAACCGATGGTCAAACAAAAGTGGTTAATAGAAAAGTGGTTCATCTTCTTCGTGGTTATTGCAGCAAGCATCCTAAACTTTGGGATGAGCATTTACACTACATTCAACATGCTTACAACTGAGCTAAGCACTCTTCAACTCAAACATCGCCATTTGAAGCATGTTTTGGCTATTTGCCCAAATCTCCTTTAGATTTTATCTTTGGGAAGGATATTGCTATTGATGGTCAATATGACATTGACAGGGCATAAAAGTTCATTGAACAAAATTAGTTAATACATAAGATGGTACAAGAATAGTTGGAAAAGAGTCAAGCCAAGTACAAGACAAGACATTAAAAGCATCATGTTGATCACAGTTTCCAAGTTGGAGATGAAGTTTGGCTTTACATTAGTAAGGAGAGGCTTAAAGGAGAAGGTAAAAACCTGAAACCAATTCGATATGGTCCTTTCAAGATTCCTGACAAGATTGGTAACAATGCCTCCCATTTGGATTTGCCTCCTTATATGCAAATGTATGCAATTGTTAATGTTGATAATTTGAAATTGTATGAGGCTCCTTTGATTGATGATCAAGGAAAACATGTTTAGATTCCTTCTATAGATGATTTCTCCCCAGAATATCTTACAGAACTTCATGAAGACACAATCCTTGATAGGAGAATGAGAAATTCAAAACGAGGAAATGTGGAGTATCTTTGAATTGGTCTTAAAGGAACAAATCCAAGCAAAGCCAAGTGGATTGAGGTTGGAAAGGTGAGGGAACTACACCCTCATATTCAGATAGACCGAAAATAGCCTTTTGGAAGTCCAAAATCTTTCCAATGGGGAGGTGTGATCCAAGGGATCAAATTTTGCTCAAAATTCAAAGTGCTTGGAATCACTTCAAATCGAACGGGTGCATAGGCCTCGTCATCACAAACCCAATGCAACTCATTCGGGTTCAAACAAATGTCGGATGAGTGAGATATCACGTTCTGTTCAAATCGTCAAACAGGCAAAAAAAAATTGCTGACTGTACAGTCCGTACAGATGCTGACGTGGCAGGGTCGTACGATGATGTGGTAGAGCCATATGCTGATGTGGCAGGGATGAGTTGGCGGATAATTGGTAGTTGGACTGTTGAATCATTTCTTCACACGTGGCATATTTGTGTCAAATGGATTGGTTACTCGTGGCCCAAGCAAGGGCTGCCATGTGTCACCTGGGCATTGGTTAAAATTTGTGTAGTCGATAGAACTCGACCCCACGACCTCTGGGTAGGGGTATAGCTTTGGGAAGGGCCGCCCAACTGGTGTGCCACCCATGTGGTTCTTACCACTATACAATTTTGATTATATTGAAGTTTGAATTATATTGTAGTTTGGGCACGGACAGGGCTGGGGCTAAGCCCCAACCCCTGTTCATATATGTATAACATATGACTACCCGCATGCGTAATTCAAACGAAGTCAACAACACATATGATCGGTGGTTCATACATTGCGAGTTTAATTACCAATGGTTTAATCCACGCGCTGACACTTGTTGGTTGCTCATTTGATTGGAGTTTAGCCCTTTTCTGTGTGCGGTCACATGGCCATATGCCCAACGGTTTGGTGGTTAGCGGCTAGGTTCCCTAGCCATCCTACAGTTTGAATGGTTTTTGGTTATGAGCCCCGTGCTAGGTTTTAGCATGGAAATGAGTGCGTGAGCTAGGTTGGACAAACAGAGGTGCATTTTGGCAATCCAGAGACAACAAGTTTGAAGGGGAACTTCTAGGAAGCCTATCTTCTTCAATTTTTGGCCAAATTAGGTGCCGAAACAGCCTAGCTAGGTATTTCTAGACGTTCTGAAGCCATTAGAGCCATCTATTTGGCATTTTGAGCATTGTAAAATACATTTTTTATCACTTTGATCAAATAATATAAAAGATCCATTGGAATCTGGACGAGGAGATGTAGCCCAAGAGAGGGGTGAACTCCTTTATCATTTGTTGTGTTATGTGTTTTCTGTTCACTATTATTTGCTGCTTATTATCTGCATATTGAATGTGTATTTCTATAAAAAATTGTGTTTGCAAATTGATCCTTTTGCATAAGCACACTTGAATTAAAACTTGTAATTATTTTCAAGAATACAAGCCTTTATCATTTTCAGATCAAATTCTCAACTCCCAAAATAAATAAAGCACTTGTCCTCACTGAAATCATTACAGATTTTCCCTCGGATGCTCAAGCTTCCCCCATTAATACAGATTTTCCTGACGAACACCTCTTCTTCATCCCCTCTGATGACCCCTGGTACGACGACCTCCTCATCTACCTACGAACACAAAAGTTTAGGTCTAATCTCTCTCTAGATGATCATCGATGCATTCGCCATCATGCCCCTCAATATATCCTCATCAAAGACGTTCTCTATCGACATGGGGTCAACACCATCCTTCGTTGATGTTTGACCCTTGACGAAGCTAGAATATTCTTGAACGATTTCCATAGCAGAGGTTTTGATGGTTACCTCTCAAGTATGTCCACCGCCCAAAAAAACATTCGAGCAGGGTACTTCTGGCCCACGTTGTTTCACGCCTACATCCACGTTGTCAAGTGATGCGACAAATGCCATCTTTATGCAAAAAAAGAACCAACACCACCATCTCCTCTACATCCAGTCATCACTGTCGACCCTTCTGCAAATGGGGAATAGACATCATGACATTCCATCCTCCATCTAGTAATGGACAAAAGTACAATGTCATGGTAGTATATTACTTTACCAAATGGGTCGAATCCATGCCCACTTTCAACAACACTGCTGACACAACAACGAGTTTTTTCTTCAACCACATCATTGCCCGATTCAGAGTCCCACTATAGTTAGTGTCTGATCATGGTAAACACTTTGAGAATGAGATCTTCATAGAACTCTCCTCAAAGTTAGGATTCTCCCATGAGTTCTCCTTCCCATATTACCCTTAGTAGAATGGATAGGTCGAGGATGTCAAAAGAGTCCTCAAACCATGCTACAATGTATCATCAACAAACATAAGACCAATTGGCATCATATGTTTCTTTCCACGTTATTGGATTATCGCACGACAGTCAAAATTGCCACCCGTTTTACACCGTTCCACGTCATCCATTGGATCGAAGCCACCCTCCCTATCGAGTGAGAAATCCCCACATTACGCACTGTCATTGAGCTATTACCTAACACTACTATGATGGAGTAGTACCTACTCACATTAGAGTCATTGGATGAAGATCGTCGATCTTCATTACAGAACAATGAGGCAGCTAAAAAATGGTCCAAATCCACCTTCGACTGCCATGTCAACCTTCACTCATTCAAGGAAGGGGATCTTGTCTTAACATAAGATATCGCCCATGATACGCTCAGCCATGGGAAATTTGAGTCATTATGGCATGGACCCTACATACATCTCAGACTCTCCAAAAGGCTACCCTCTCAAAGAACCCATCAACGCGTTGTACTTAAAGAAATTTTACGCATGAGCGTAGCTATGCTACCTTAGGTTTTATTTGTACACATTTGTAAGGTTTTTATTCTTTTCTTTCTCTACCACTCCCCATGTCTGATCTATCATCTGTTTTGTTGACATATGCATCATCCATCAGCCTACCACATTGGTTACGTTGATGGTGCGAACCACTGGACCCAGAATCTCACTTCGGTCACTTGGAACCTCTATACCGCCTGACATGTATTACTCCGCTCGAATGGCATATGTTTGGGCTCGACCACGAACAACCAAGTTGAATATGATGCCATCACTAGTCTCCTCGCCGAGGCCAGTCACCACCACATTCGTCACCTTAACGTTCTATTAGATTCCCATCTTGTTGTCCTGCAACTCAACAATGTATAACATGTTCCTCTTTCACAAAGACTTGCAAGTTATACTTTTATCTCACAACTTTGATTCAATCAAATTTACACATATTCCAAGAAAATTTAATCAAATAGAAGATAACATGGCTAACCTAGTATTAGGTTGGAATTTATCACATTAAAACATCATTGCATATACATAAACATCATACATCTTTCACAACATATAGAAAAGACATCATAAGCATAAAAAACATCAACACATAGGAGACATACATGATCCAAAAAATATATGTCCATATATATATCATCACTAGTGTCACAAGTGTTTACATAATACAAAATACATTTCCCGTAGGACAGTAACTCCCATCACCCTTATAGGTACAAAATGGGTACCCCCTACCCTATACAAAATGGGTATCAACTACCATGTACAAAATGGGCTATCAATCCTATAAATACATAACTCAACACTCATGGTTCCCCCATAGCTCCCCTCCCCAAATCCTCTGTTATCTAGAGGCACCCCAGTAGTTGGGGGCCCTCCAGGTACATGGGGCAACTGACTAGTCATCGTTGTCCCTGCTAGAGTTGCTTGGTGGATCAGGGTCCACCACTCTTTCGGTATACCCACACACTCCTCCAGGACTTTGTCGTCCTATATATGGGCCCACATAGCCTCCAAAAAACACGAGAACACTCGCTTGAAATATCGACGGAGGTCGTCCACCATTGCCCCAGCCTCTGCTTGAGCCTCATGTGTTGGTCCAACACTAACATCCTCTCGTCTCTGCCTCTTCCCTACCCTCGTATATGCTCTCTTTGGTTGCACTGGTCCTCGATGAAGAGGCTCCCCGACCATCTCTTCCTCTCGAAATAGGGGTCCCACATCTGCAAAACAACACCAAAAATAGAGTCAACATCCATATATACATATATAATCAAATGCTACTTATAAAAATAAAAAAACATAAATACAAATATGTACCTCAAACATCCTAGTCCTCCCTAAGAGGAAGCACCATATCGGTGTCATGTCGGTAGTCCATACCAGTGTATGGATACCTCAATATCACCTATGGCATCTATCCCCACACGCATGCCACCATCATAATGAAGTAATTTCCACCATCTCCACCCCCATTTCAATCCAACACATGGGCGCACCGCATCAGTCGTGACTCTCATGGCCCTGCAGGCTCCAACAGAATCCTAGGGTGCAGTAGGGGCACCCTCTCTAGAAACCAAGCCATCGTAATATACCCAAAGGTGTAGTCACCATATTCATATCTCCGACACTGGTCAACCTACCCCGACATCCTGGTGTGCAACATAAGCCCTGAGGAAAAGTGGTCCCCATTAAGGACCCTCTCCACGATCCTCAACTGACCTCCTGTGATCCACTGAGTCCCCAAGGATCTGTATATCCTCACCACCATAGTGACGATGCACTCTGTCAAGAAGTCCTCTATTGCCTCGATCCAAATGACTAAACCCGACATCAGGTGTGACCCTGTGTAGTGGAGAACAACCAAGTCGCCTACTCCATCATCCCCCAACAACTGGGGATCCAAAGGAAGGGCCATCCCATGAAATGGGAGGCCCGTCAAAAAATAGACATCCTCGACAGTTGAGAATGTAAGTTGTTGTCCCTTGATGATGAAACACTGCAGATCAATGTTTCACATGGATATCAGATATTAGAGTAGGAAATCCTACGATCGTATCAAAGGTAAGTCGAAGAACTTAAGCAACCTGCGGGCTGCCAAGTTCCTTAGAACTCCCGGCTGTTGTCTCATCACCTCTTGGAGACGGTCCCAGTCTCTCTCTCTCCAGTGAACTGACATCATGCTCTCTGGAATATGTTGATCACCTGCATCCACACAAAAACACTAGGTCAACCTTCATCATCCTTAAAAACACAAAAAAAAATCCACCATTTCAACCCCATTAGCCTTGCCTTCAGTGCACGACTTTTACCCATATAGGTTGGCACATGTGCACACCTGTCTGTTTCATAGTTGCGCACTCATGCACAACTCTCTGCAAAACAACCATGCATCTTGTGTGCCACTGTTACCTAGACAAGTGTGCACATATGCACACCTATTCTCTGGACAGTTGTGCACTGATGCATAGCTGTCTGAGAAACAACTGCACACAGTGCGAAGCTGTCAATAGAATAGGCACGCATGTTATGCGTGCCTATATTTTCCTCTCGTGCACCCACATGCGTGGTTGTTTCAAGCACATCCACACACTGTGTGTGAGAAAAGGAATTATACCCACACATATGTGAATGGGTATTCCTCCTTGTCCCGAGCATTGGTGGGCTCCTACCCCAAACCACCCCTTTAAGTCCCTTCATACACCCCCTAACTAAATTTTGCAAATTTCACATGATGCAGGAGGTTATGACCACTAACCTGGCTCTCACAACTCCTGGATCGATCGAATCGCACTCCCATAGTCTCCAAATCTCCTCATAATGTTCTCATCAAATCAACTATAGTGGTGGGTACAAATGAGGTGGCATTGTGGGCCCACCAACCACATATAGTCCCTTTTTCCAAAATTTCACACTCAATTACACAAGCCCAGAGCCTCTATTTTTCGATCCATTCTGAGCCATAGAATCCTGGTCCCACCATATACACATTCACACTCCCTGGGCCATCATCGAAACCTAGCTGTGGAGGAGCATTTTTCTCACATCATGTTCAGGTATGCATGCCCATGATAAAATTTATCAAATGACTGTTATATGTTATTTATCATTAGATATTGTTCAAGTCAGGTATTTGGTTTTCATGTGTGCAGGTACATGTTCATCCAAGCGACGCTATCCCTTTAGGTATATGTTGAACACTAGCATGTAATTATTCCCTCTATAAATCAATTGCATCTCTTAGTCATACCCTCTAACGTTTACCTCTATGGTCCTTACATTCGGCTCTGCAGTACCTTCACCTCTCCTACATTGTGGTACTTTCACTCGGTAGCACTCTCCCCCCAAATGAGTTGTCCCATTCATAGTTCCCCTTGGCCACTTGACACTCATGCTGATTTCAACCCTTAGGGATGGAAATCTTGATATCCTTATGCACTTCCAATAATAAGCCCCATACTTATTCTCATCATATTGCTAGTTTTCCCAATGGAATCCCACGTCATATCATCTTGGTTCTATTAACTGCACCTCCACAGTATCATTAGCCATCCATCTCATCCACCATCAGTTGTCCCATTTGTAGATTGTCCTCCATTCATTTACCTCATACATAAACCCACCCATGAGGCCCCCACCCTCCACCAGTTCTCTCTTGCAACTTGCACCCTCACAGGCCTAGCCATCTTTCACTCAGGCACCTATTTTTGTATTTGTATACTCAACCCAAATTATTATTTATTTGTTTGGTAATTGTAAAAGTTATTTTCTTCCATCATTTACTTATCTTTTTTTCATCACCCTTAATGACCTTCTTTTCCCTAGCAACGCAACCCATGTCGCCCTTGGTTGGAGAATCCACTCTCTTATCATAGCAACATTTTTCACAAACCTCGAGTATTTCAAGTCCATGTTCCCATGATCTCTGAGCTTGTCCACTTTGTTAATGCTTATGGCACAGTTTAACACCATATCTAGTCATCCCCCTCACACTAGATACAGTTTTACGGTTGCTTCCAATCATTTGTCAAAATCCCCAACAAAGGGAATTCTTGAGTCTCATCGCATCTTGACTTCGTTTATGTTACCTATCCATACCTTATATCATCTCAGTGGATTTCATGAATCCTTTTGCTTCTTTGAGTCGCATCTCCCTTTATGTCGACATCAACACAACTTCTAGAAGGGTGGCAGTATCTTGACTCTCATTACCTTTAAAATGAGGAGTCTCGAATGACATAGAGAGAATCATCATTGCTCTTTGATTCTGTTGACCCAAATAACATTCAATTTCAACAAAATCTCATGTTACGGTGGGTCTTACTATGTGACTATTGCAGTTGTTTCATACTAGTGGAAGACCTCTGAATTCATTAGGCCATCAATGTCTACGAGTCATTGACACTTCTTATAGGTGTCCTTGCCTCACTTCAGAGTATGTTCACCATTTAGAACTGTCATATGTCATTATCAATTTCCCTTGAGGGAATTGCAGTTATCTACATCAACATACATCTTCAGTTACAGTCTCACATTTTGGTTACATGACATGAGCATGGGGCATGCCCGCCTAGTTTGTACACATATTTTATTTTTTCTCCCTAGAGAAAGGTTTGGATCCCACAATTTTCCCTCTCCCTCCGACGGATCTCTCTTGCAAGTTCTTCTCAACAATTTTCATTATAATGGCACTCTCAGTGAAAGAAACATTGATCTATTTCGGTGTATGCTCCTAACCTCATACATCAGGGGGCATCTGTTATCACTGAAATATCGTTCGCAACATTACACAAAAATGGTTACAAAAACACAACAATGGCAACAACAATTAGTTCACCTGCAACAGTGAAATGCATTCAAAAGGAAAAAAAATATACAATTGGGTCAAAAATTGACATGCGCAAATTCACCAAAGGAAGCGTGGGCACTGTGCATAGTGTGCACGGGACAACAAATCCCTGAGAACACACAATGCACCAAGTGTGCGTCTGTGTACGAGAAAAGATCCACACTTCTATGAACAACCCATTTATAAATCTTGTCATTCCCTCAACCACTTATGAACCAGCTCCCAACACGATTTGACCTTCATATCTGAGGGAAATCCGAATGGGGGGTTGGTCAAGGACTAAAGGGTGCCCTAAAAGTCCCATTGTTCACACCAAGAACAAATTACATTTTACCTTGAAAAAATGCTATAAATAAGAACCATGGGTGCATTAAGAAACCAATATCTTCATAGTATTGTTATGCTGCAAGAATTCTCCGAGAATCCTCTTTTCTCTTTGGATCCTTCAAGCATCATTGCAATAGGTCATTCCACTCACCTCTTGAGGGAATAGGCATTGTTTTTATTCACCATTTTCTATTTTCTTCCATTGTATGAAGATCTCTCCATTAGGGAACTTATATTCCTCCCAAGGAGGAAGAGGGGATTCATAAGTCCTCATTTTTCTCTATGGTGTGTTTTCTACTAATCTATTGATCCATTGGTTGCATTATGTTGGCCATTGGTTTATTTTTATGGTTCTAAGTTTCTCATTCTTTCTAACTTTTATTTCTTAGTTGTTTTAGTTTATTTCTTTGTTTATACATGTGTTTAGCTTGTTTAACCCACTCACAAACTTCTATCTTGTCTAGAAGGCTCATATAAAGCTGTAAGTGTTGTTGTTTTGCTGACCCAAGCAACAAAACCAATATAACACATTTGACAACTGCAATTTCTTTTAAAAGAAAAATATATATCTGAGATCTATGAGATATGAGAAATATAGACAAGGAGTATGAGGGAAGACATAAATTAAATAAAAAAAAAGAAAAGGATAACTAACAAGGAATTCTAAATTATAGAAGAATCAAAGATTCTTCCTCAATGGAGTCGCCATTGTTATATATGCCTAGGATCTACCTATTGATCCTAGAGAGACTCGAGTATGGTTTCCCTAGATCTAAACGAGAAATTCAATTTTATACCAAGAGGGGAGAGAATGGCATACCTTGAAGGTTGTCCTTGTATGTCTTGGCTGTTATTTGCAACTGCTCCTTTCACACAAGTAACACACAAACACCGATTTTTTCTTCTGTTAGTGTTGGAAATCACTAACCTAATTCACAAACTGATGTATTCATTACAAGACCAGATCTAAACATTCATGAATATAACACGAATATTTATGGGGAAAACCAATGATCTATTATCTCAAAATGTGAAGAATACATCAACCATCGTACCTTTAGTGTAGATGCATCCTCCTTGGCCCCTTTCTCCTTGCTCCTCCTCATATTCTCAATAAAATTAGCAAATTTGATTTTGGCTTATTGTAGATGGAGAAACACTTTTGTATTTGGATAACATAATTCTGAAAATGATTTTTCCCCCTTCTTGCTCAAGACTTGCCTTGTTTTTATAAATCCTTGGAAGATGCTTCAAAGAGCTTCTAGATCTTCTAAGTGAGTTTCAAAGCTCATACCATGAAGAACCAACTCATCCATCATCTGCCTCTTCAAAACTATGTGAATCTATAAGGCCGCAGAGGTTGTCGTGGGTTGTGTCGTTTTTCTATATGGCAAAGGAGGACCTGAAAATTTACCCAAATCTTAAGCTAGAGATGTGTGTTGGTTTTCTTCTTCTACTATATTGTTCTCTAACCCTGTACGGTGGGCCTAACTGGCATACCCCGTGGATCCAAATCTTACTTTGTGCCATGCGCTCTTACAAGGTGGGGAGTCAACCCGTCTGAAACGTGAATGTGACTACAACACAAGTTTGAGTATACCTAATTGTTTGTGGTAAGATGTCTTATATTGTGATTTGTCCACAAGTCCACTTTTTTATTAATAAGTGCACATTTAATGCTTTCAATATATAATGTGGTACACATGTCAAAGTAGATTTACAATGAATTTAAAAACCGTTCATGGTATGGACGCAATAAAATCAAAATACATATACCAGTTATTTCTAATATATTGTAGATATACAACTTTAATTTCAATTGCCAAATTTCTTATGTGTAAAAACCAAAAGGCAAATTTCATATATGTGTAAGATCCATCTTTTCGAGACTTGATGATAGCAAACTATAAATATGACAATATAAGATTTATTTGACATATTCTCCTCTTTGACTCTAAACAATTTAAATGTAAATAAATAATTCATTATAGAGTAATAGGAATTTTGTATGTATGGTACAAGTACTCTAAGAAATTTGCTACAATGTAAAGAAATGTCGATTCGTTGTATTGTTGAGAATTTGTTTCTGGTTCTTGGTGAAGGGTTGTATTGGGTGAGAGCCAACGAGAGAGTATGAGATGAAGGTAGTTTGCAAGCAAGGAGACGAAAGAAGATGTATATTGGCTAGTCTGTGAGATGAGATTGGTTGAAAAGTGCAGATAATGGTTACAGTCA
>JASDQU010308341.1:2250-19031 GCA_032191745.1 Picea mariana | reverse complement strand
AATGGTTACAGTCACGAGAACGGTGAATTAAAATGATTTTTTTTTTTACATCTTAATTTCCCTTCTCACCAGCGCTTTCTTTTTTACGGCTTAATATGTTGTTTCTGCGGAGATGAAAAACTAAAAGATGGATTAAAAAATGAAAAAGAATATCCAGCAGGGAAGTGAATAGAAAATAGATTTTTGTTTCAAACAAATGTCTCAAAACACTCTATAGTTGTGAAAGAAAATGTACTTACCTTTCTGAACTTTTCACTTTCAGATTTATTTTCAGGTTTAAATCATGGATAATTTTAAGGATGGAAATTTATTTTAAAATGTAGAAATTTTGGAGAATATTAATAATCCTTTCTATGCCAATTATAATTATAAATGTTTGGCCATATTTTTGTAAAAATATTCAAGTTTTTTAAGGATTTTATATAGTTTATATAATTTTTTGGCTATTTTTAAGGTAAAATAATTTTATTCTATATAATTTAGACTAATAATTTTTAAAATAACTAATCTTCTTTTCAAAAAAAACAATGAAAAAATAACCCATTATCCCTAAAATTATCCCTAATTCAAATGCCGTGCTTCTAATTGTAATTATTTATGCTTTCTCAAACATTTCAGCTAAAGTATCCCATAACTTCAGACAAGCAGATCGAACCCATACATATGGCGTGCGTTCTGAATGTGCTTAATTCCTATGTCCTCTTTATAGAATTCAACAATTTCATGCATAGACTTAAAAAAAATACAATGCAAGCATACAAATTAAGCAAGCCCACATTGTAAGGGTTTGAGTTCTTCAAGTGTCAATGCAAGTTAAAGAAGGAAGAAATTTCCCTGCATGTCTAAAACTCATTTATACCACAAATTGTACTTTGAATTTGATATCTCAAATCCCTAAGGAGATTGAAAATGAGCCTTAAGTTCCCGAAAGAAGCTTCACGGAAATTAGTTGCTGGATCTGCCAGTAGAGGACAGACGAACGGAAACAAATGAAATCATATTAAAAAGTGAAGAAGAAAACAAAAACTAGATATTCTTTTGACACCATTCACCCTGTTCTGGAGGTCTCTTTTGACAGAATCGTCCATTCTATCATCCCCTTTTATCAACAATTCCTTTTGAATCTGTGATGCCGTAGTATCTACGTACAAAATAAAATTCAAATTTATGGTAAATTAGGGCTAAATCCTTGGAAAAAAGCATTAAAAGAACTGAAAGAAGACATGAATCCAAATTGAAGAAAAGCATGAGATCATCTTTTTGGATTTGCCAGCTGACTCATCTACTAACAGTTCCTTCCATTAAACTCATCTGCTTTTTTGAATTTATTCTTCCGTTATAGAGACGGATAACGGTCATAACCCGTTGAAGAGAGGAACTTCGTTTCATCTGCTACCGGTTCTTGGTCCTTCGTAGAGAGAGGGACAAACGCGACAAAACATCTATCCGTTGGAAGGAAGGATATATATATCTCGAATCTTACACAATTCCAACATTTGCCTTCTCCTTCCTCCTCTCTCCATGCTCTGGTGTGTCTGTGTGACTGGGTTTTTGMGTCTCAACCGAATGTTAGTCTTTGTGGTCTGTGTGTGATCGGTTGTATGGGTCCGAGTCTGTGTGATATTGTGTGATCGATTGTATGGGTCTGAGTCTGTGTGGGGTTTAATTTTTGAGAGTCGGAGTAGAGGAGGAGGCTAGGCAGGGACTGGAATGGAGGCAATAAATTGAATACTCCACTTGAGCAGACGAACTTCAAAGGAATCCAGGGCGCAACTAATCTGTTGAACAGACTTTTGGATCATCAAGATCAATGCTCTCTCTCAATGCTTCTTACAGGTACATTTTGTTATTAGTTTCTCGGATCTCTTGTCTGCTCTGCTCTCAGAAACCCTAGAAGCCCTAATCCTTTCAATTCTGTTAATTTCTTCAGCCTTGCAATGAGGGTTCGGTTGTGTTCTCATCTGGGCTTCCTATGTCACACCAGGATTGAAAGGACTAGGGCTTCTWGGATGTCGTGGTGAGGTTCTCTCCTTCACATCATCCAAGTCTRAGGCTGAGGCTCTTCTGCCGCTCGAACCGAACCAAATCTAAWTGTTGTCCAACTCCAATTCCAGGTATTTCTTCTCCTATCTRTGGTCCCTRATTAAATATACTTTCTCCACAAGTATAATTTAGTTYATTTTCTCCATGAGTKTAGTTTCGTTTAACGCTCTTCTGTGTTTATTATATTTCGTTTAACCCTCTTAACAAACATTTCTTCCTGGTTTGTCTATTTAGCATTTTATATTTATGAATATAATTTTAATCGTATTTTATATAAGATTATTTACACGAATCTTGCACATAATGCTTTCATTTTTACACAAGAAAGACTCCGGCGGTTTTTATGGTGGTAGAATATCCCTTCCCATGAGAAATAAACATGTGATAAAATTGACTTCTCTTCTCCTTAATGGAAAACTTTAAGCCTTGCAAGTAGGGTTGTGTTCTGTTCTGATCAGGGCTGCCTATCTGGCACCAAGATTGAATGAAAAAGCGACGTCGATGGATTTCCATGAGCGATGTCATTACTGTTCAAACCTTTCCACAAATCGCTCATCCAAATCGTATTGAAGCGGAGGGTCTAAGGCTCTTTTGCTTCTCAAACCAAATAAAATCTGTCTATCCAAATCATGCCGAGGCGGCGGTTAAACTGTTCAAACGAAATCAAATCACAACTCCAATTCCAGGTACGTATGGCTCCTGCTCTGATCTGTTCTTTCTCATTGTTAGTTTAATTTAGTCGGGATCTCTTTCCCATTGTTTATTTATTTAATATTAATTTTGTTTATCATTTGGTATTTTTTTTTACCTAAACCGCCAGTAGTTTGTTTACATTTTGACTTATTGGTTTTTTTGTTTCAATCCAATTCTTGGTTCTTTGCATTTCAAAATTTTTAAAACAACGAAAACAGAATAGTTTATAACTTTTTAAAAAATTTGAGAGATTTTTTAAAGTTGCCGTTTATTATGTTTACATTTTGAATTATGGGGTTGTTTTTTTCAATCCAATTCTCGGTTCTTTGCATTTTATAATTTGTAAAACAACTAAAACAGAATAGTTTATAACTTTTTAATAAAAAATGAGATTTTAAAGTTGTTCTTGTGATAGGAAACCCCACATCTCTGGTTATTATGTTTAGATTATAAGTTTTTCATTTATTCTTTGTCATCATTATTTTGTATGAAAATGGTTTTATATTTATTAATATTAATTTATATATCATACAGCTCTTTTCTCGTGAACCGATGTAGATGTATATGTAGTTAATTTATATATGATTTCGTACACATATCTTGTATATAATTCCTTTAAAAACAAACAGGTGTTATAATTTTTATGCGAATGAGAGATTTTACATTTAAATAAACATATGAATAAACTTGTTAAGTAAATATTCATATATACATAGTGATATTATGATATGGAGTTGTTAGGTAAATAGAGATTTTGATATTTTGCACTTGTTAGGTAAATCAAGATATTAATATTTGGATTTAAAATTATTTTCCAAATATTTTTATGGGAGGGAGGTGTGATGTTGAAATTACTATATATTTATATATTTTGATTACTGTCAAAAAGTTTAAAAAACAAAAAATAGATATTGTTTTTTTTTCCAATTCAATATTTAATAATATAAATAATAATTTTACAAAATGACTTATTGTAAATTCCATTTTCTTTATATATCTTTGGAATATATATTTACTTAAAATTTGTATTTTCATTATGATTTACTTAAAATTGGTAAAATTGGTTAGATATAATACTTTAGATTTTTTTTAAATATATTATAAAATTTTAAATTAATTATTAAAATACTTATTTTCTTATTTATTATGTATTTGTATATGTTTGTTTATTATATTGTATGTATTTGTGTGTTTATTTATAAAATTTGTTCATTAGATTTTGTACGTTAAATTTTTACATTAAATGGTATAATGGATGTTTGATTTTTTTTAATATTATAAAATGGATGTCATGCATATGTTTATAATGTGCATAAATTTATATATTATTACTTTTAAAATTTATCTTAAGAATTATTTTCATTTAATGTAAGGTAATGTTATGTTAGACTTAGGCTTGGGATTTTGATTTAGTCTTTAAGAGTTAAACTTATGTTTAAGATTAGGATTTAGACATAGGTTTATGGTTCAGGTTTGGGATTGAGGCTTAAGGGAGTTAGGCATAATACTAGGTCACAATGGGGTAGGGTAGATTAGTTTATGTGGGCTATGGTAGAATATATTAGGTTAGGTAGGGTAGGTTAGATTAGGTAGTTTAGTTCACGATAGGGTAGATTCATCTAGGTAGGGATAGATAAGATATGTTAGTGTAAGCTAGGCTAGGGTATTCAAAGGAAGGGTAGTTTAAATTGAGGGTGGAGTAAGACAGACTAGTTAAGATAGTGTATGTTTAAGATTAGGATTAGAATTCATGTTTTATCTTAGGGTTTTAGGCTAGGGTAGAGTAGATTAAGTAGGGTAGGTTATAATTCAAGGCTAGACATTGATTGGGTCTTAAGGATTTAGTCTTAGGATTGGGGCTTATGATTTATGCTTAATGTTAGG
This sequence comes from Picea mariana, assembly GCA_032191745.1. NCBI lineage: Eukaryota > Viridiplantae > Streptophyta > Pinopsida > Pinales > Pinaceae > Picea > Picea mariana. Next base: position 14,411 of record JASDQU010308341.1, on the reverse strand, counting down.
ATATGGTTAGGTAAGGTAGATTAATATATGTAGGATAAGTTATGCCAGATTAGGCTCGGAAGGGTAGGTTGTTATAGAAAAGGATTTATTAGAGTAAGTAGCTTAGCTTGGGGTAGGGTAGGTTAGGTTAGGTTAGGTTGGGTTGGGACATAATAGGTTAATGTAAGGTAGGGTAGCCCAATCTAGGCTATGGTAGTTAAGGGAAGGGTAGTTTATATTGAGGGTATGATAAGATGGGATAGGTAAGATAGGGTAAGGTGGGATGGTGTGGGCTAGGCTAGGTCGGCTAAGCTAGAATAGTGGTCGGGTAGTTTAGTGTATTTTAGGGTATAAGTATATTGGTATAAGTAGATTATGCCAGGATGGGATATGTTAGTGTAGGCTTGGAAAAGGTAGGGTAGTTGTAGGTTATTCTAGAGTGGGGAAGATTAGTATTTTTAGGGTAGGTTAGAGTATTGGTAATCCATGGTAGAGTAGATTAGGGTAGGTTAGTCTAAGGTAGCGTAGAATAGGCTATGTATATTAGGGGAGGGTGGGATAGGTTAGGTTGTTTTAGGGTAGGTTAGTGGCATATTATGAAAGGTAGGGTGTTTTAAGCTAGTGTATTCTAATGTGTTTTTTGTTAGTGTATGATAGGGTAAGGTACTGTAATCTAAAATAGGGTAGGATAGTCCAAAGTAGAGTAGATTAGGCTAAGTTACAATATTTGCAGGCTAGTCTAGGGTAGGGTAGATTAGTATGTGTAATGTAGGGTAAGACACTAGTAGTCCATGGTAAGGTGTATTAGGTTAGGTAGGGTAGCTTGATCTAAGATATAATACATTAATATAGGTATGTGGAGGTAGGGTAGGATAGCTTGGGATAGTTTAGGATAATGTAGGGTAGATTATATTGGGATATTTTAGTGTAGGGTGGGGTAGGATAAAGTAGCTTAGGGTAAGCTATGTTAGTTTTATTTAAGATAGAGTAGTCTAGGATAGGTAGGTAGGCTAAGGTAGTTTAGGTTAGAGAAATTTTAGATTAGGCTAAGTAGATAGGGTAGTTTAAGGTAAGGTAATAATAGGCTAAGGTAGGAGTAGATTAAGTAAGGTATAATAGGTTAATTTAGAGTGGGGTAGGGAAAATTAGTCTATGTAGGATAGGGTAGGGTAGAATAGATTAGGTTAGGTAGGGTAAGATTAGATTAGATTAGATAGCATATGTTTTTATAGGGTAGATTAAGGTTGGATAACATAAGGGAGGATAGGATATGATAGGTCAATGTAGGGTAGGGTAGTCCAATATAATCTATGGTAGTCAATGGAAGGATAGTTTGGATTAAGGGCACGGTAAGGTAGGATACATTAGGCTAGGTAGGATAATATAGGGTAGTGGTAGGGTATATTAGGCTAGGTAGGCTATGATATTGTAGTGGTAGGGTAGTGTAGGGTAGTTTAGGGTAGCCTAAATTGGGCTAAGAAGGTTAGGCTAGGATAGGTTAGTTTAGGGTGGGGTAGTCTAATGTAGGGTGGGATAAGGTGTTCAAGCTAGTGTATGATAGGATGTGTTATGTAAGTGTAGGTTATGATAGGTTAGTCTAGAGTAGGTAGATTAGGTTAGGTTGGTAGGGTTAGGTTAGGATATTTGTAAGCTAGTCTAGCATAGGGTAGGTTAGTCGAGAGTAGGTAGAATATGCTAGGTAGGTAAGTTTATGTTAGGGTAGTTGTAATCTAGTTTAGGGTAGGGTAGATTAGTAGGTTTATGCTAAGCTATGGTATTGGTAACATTTAGGGTTAGGTAGATTATGTTAGGTAGGGTAGGTTAGTCTATGATAGAGTAGACTATTCTAGGTATGATAGGTTACATTAGTTTATGTTAGTGGTAAGGTCATGTAGGATAGATTATGGAAAGTGGGGTAGATTATGGTCTATTATCTTAGTGTGTTCCAAGGTGTGTTAAGTTAATGTAGGCTACAATGGGGAGGGGTAGGTTAGTTTAAAGTAGGGTAGAGTACATGTAACATATCCGATCCACTTATTCTCACTTTGGCTGGTGGGATGTTTAGTTTTTCCTATCAGTAACACTCGAAGTGAGTATTCAGGTTCATCGGTGCTTAGGTGAAGACTTTAAATATCACAATTGTTTCCATACTAACTTCCATTTGTTCACATTGAAATTCTTCCACGTGATTCACTATGAGGAATGATGATTTTTGTATCCTCAATCGAACAATCAAGAGTTCTTCCCACCGCTAGATCAATAGTCATAAGTTATTCAGACTCGTCCCAATCAGAACTCCCAACCACCAAGGTTAGCTTCCTCTCCAATCGTATCATTTCGACAGAGAATTCATAGGGATCCAACGATTCTCAAGTACTAGGATCAATGGCTTTGATCTTGTCAATGTCTTAAATCACCTGACAATTATTTCCTATCTCATTTGGTACTCGGTGATGGTCAGTGGGTCCAGTGACAAATATAGAGTTGTCATGACCCAACTTCCATTTCAAATCTATAGTTCAATCTAACTCTCAATGTATTCCGCGTTAGAACATTCCCCATTGGAAAATCTCCACTTCAACATTCGAGACCACTTTGACAACACTAACTATGGATAATTTGAGGATCCTCACTCATGTAAATGTGTTGAACCTGCAAAGAATAGATCTATCCAACAAATGACATGCAAAGTTTGCAAAGAAAATATGAGAAATGAGAAGTACGAGAAAACGAATGGAAGAATTATCATTACCTGTATTCCACACTCAAAGACTGAACAATTTACAATAGATATAGGCTACATGAGTAACTATTGCGCCATTGTAGTGATCTCGAGAGATCTAGACTCTTACTAACAGAAACTGAAGTGAACTACCACCTAGTCCTAGTTAACTGATCTATGCAATCATCAGTTAACTGAGACACATGTGTGGAAATGAAAGAGACACATGCAAATTTTGGTGATAAAACTGATGTTTCCATGCATGAGTGACTTCCACTAGTCTAATTGAGTGTAACAGACTCTAAATTGAAGAGGAACGCCCTATTTTGTAGGGAAATATTCTCTAAAGAGAATATTCTCATCCGAGGAATCGTTCTCAACATTGGACTATCAAACTTAGGAAAATAATTCTAGGTGAGTGTGTAATATATCCAACACCCCCTCTGAACACTGCTAGGGTGTACATGATCAATGGGTCCCGACAACCAAGGTCATGTTACATACCCATTGTAAAATGCATATAAGAATGAGACACTAAAAAAATGAGGAAAGAGGGAACCTCGCCCCCCCCTCAAATTAAAATGAATAAAAAAATAAAAATGACAAGGAACAAAAAGTAGTTGCTAAGAAACCATGTGCTTTAATCCAAAAGACCTCACAACTGTGCAAGTTTGTGCTCGTTAAAGATTTTGTTGAAGATGTAGATGTCTGCATGGATCTGATGAAGTAGATGCACCATTGAGATTTCCACACATATCCACTTTCTCTTATTTTAATGAAGAAGATCCAAATAAAGTTTGGATGAAACTTTGAAAACCATGCGGTCGTTTCGGGAAAAATGCTAAAATTTTGTTGATTTTAAAATGATCATAACTTCACTTCCTGAAATCGATTTCGGAAGATTTGTTTTATGAAATTGGATATTTTTCTGAGAGGAATTCAAATGTCCAATTTATTTTTGTAAAATTTTATCAGAAAATATGAGAATTGAATCTCATGTGCATGGCTCCCTTTTTGTCTCTTGAGATGCATGCATGGTGCATGCATGTTTCTCCTAAGATGCATGCATGGTGCACGGAAACATATCTTCATGTGGCCTCTGAGATGCATGCAATACATATTCCACATGAAATTCATAAAAAAAATATGAAATGGAGTAGACATTGATTGCAATTAATGGAATACAAATTTGTGCAAATACTTGTGTAGAAGACTCTTCAAAATAAAATGCTTGATCTTCTAATGGCTTCTCTTCTCGCTCTATCTTCTCAACCTTGTGCATGAAATGTTCACAATATTGTTCATTCCCTAATAAAACCTCCAATATGGCCCATAATTCATTTGGAATGGAGTCTTTTGATGCATCATATACTTGGTGGAGAATTTAAGGAGAAATAGACAAGTAGATACATCCTATGACCATGTCTTGTCTATTGAGAAAGTCGGTTTTATCATCGGCGGAATCAGGAACTACTTCCATCTCCATATTTATTCGGCACAAGCCTCTCCATTTGAGTTGAAGAATTTTTTTTGGCTTCCACTCCAAATAGTTATGAGGCATCAAAAGTATTGTCGATGAATAATCCATCTTTTTTGCGTTCTTCAATATTTAATACGTGCAAAAAGAGTCTGGTGTTTCTTTTTCCTAGCAGTCCTTCATCTTTGATACCATGTAAATGTGTTGAACTTGCACATAATAGATCTAGACAACAAACGACATGGACAATTTGAAAAGAAAATATGAGAAAAGAGAAGCAAGAGAGAAAGAATGCAATAATTCTCATTGACTGTATTCCACACTCAAAGACTAAATAATTTACAATAGATATAGACTACATGAGTAACTAATGCTCCATAGTAGTGATCTAGAGATATCTAGACACTCACTAACAGACACTGGAGTGAATTGCCACCTAGTCCTAGTTAATTGATCCATGGAATCATCAGTTAACTGAGACACATGTGAGGAAGTGAGAGAGACACATGTAACTGATGGTGATAAAACCAAGGTTTTCATGCATGAGTGACTTCCACTAGTCTAACTGAGTGTCATTGACTCTGAACTGAAGAGGAACTCCCTATTTTATAGGGAAAAATTATCTAGAGAGAACATTATCATCTAAGGAATCTTTCTCAACATTGGACTATCAAACTTAGGAAAATAATTCTAGGTGAGTGTGTAATATCTCGAGCAATTCACACTATCTAACAATCTAGGTTTATTGGGAGAATTCATCCACACGGTGGTTATATTTTTAAGGAACATATGTTTAGGTTGAACCATGTTAGATCCAACGACTAGGATCTCACAAGATAGCTCTCGATAGATCCAATGTCCTCTAAGTTCCAATTGTCGGACTCCTATATCATCCCTCCTTTCGGACCACTCACGACCCTTCTTATGACAATATCATAATAGGATCCAACGGTATAGAAATCATGTTGGTCACTCTTCGATAGATCAACAGTCCTGATCGACTTAGATTTTTCCCTATCGGAGTCCCAATACAACCTCTCGCATGCTCACTCTGATGGTGGAGCCGATATGTCGAATCGATGGTTGCGAGTCATCTCGATTAAGAGAATGGGTTTTCCACCGGGTAAAGGTCCAAAATTGGGACTTATCCAATTTCAAGGGTTTCTCAAAGGTTTTCTATATCTCCAAGGTCTCAGGCCCTACCCTGAGACCGACTAAGGGTCTCTCGCTTCGTTAGGATGATTTTTTCATATCTTACAAGGTTTCTTGAAGGTGTATCTTGCTCCCTTACATAAATGTTGAATAATATGGTCTTCATAAAAAAGAAGGTGTCTACAAGTCCACCAACCTCCCAAAGTGTCCATTACTCAAAAAAAATTTAGTGTCTTTAAAAATTCATTGTATTAATCATTCTTAAACAACCCTCTCCAATAATATGTTAGTCCTATCATAACCAAAATCATATATTCGTCATATAATTCTTATAGTTCTACCAAAGGAAAAATATAAAGTCTTATATTTAAATGAAAACACCAAGAACAAAAATAACTTCAATTCCTTAGCATATCAAAGAAATCTAACTTAATCAAGAGATGTCATAGCTTCCATGTAAAGCTAAGAGTGAATAGAACAATGAGTGCAAGCAATAATTCACACATGTTTCTCTATGTTTCTTCCCATATACATAGTTCACGACATATAGAAATATGGGCATCCATCCATGTATATAAATGAAAACAAAACCAAGTTTTTCACGTACCATTTTTCCTATGATATAAACAAAACAATAACTCTTTAAAATAAGAATAATATGTAAAAAAATTTCAATGTGTAAAAAAGTTAAAAGGGATTATTTCTTTTAATAAGTGAGAATTATGATGTGGAAACACAAAGGGTGATTACTTTTTCTCATGGAACTCTTCTCTCTAGTATTGATTTGAAATTTGGCCATTTCCTTGAGCATCGGAGGAAATTTGGAGATGTGCTCCTCATAAGTGATAATACTTGATATCTTGATATAGGAGTATGAACTTGGCCAATATTATATGTGAGGTAACTTAGGGATCAATATAAGTTTTCTTTATTTGGATGGTATATTTGAGGTAACTTAAGGATCAATATAAATTCTCTTTATTTGGATGGTATATGTGAAGTAAATTAGGGATCGATATAAATTATTTTTATTTGGATGAAGCAAGTTAGATCTCTCACAATGCCTCTGCATGATCCTGAATCAAACATCATCAAAAATAATTCCTTTCACTTGTAATTTAATTTAAACAAATATAAAGAATAACATCATATTCACTATTATTGGATAAATTGAATATTGATCTATTATCCTCATTTTGTTATCAACATGTATTTATATACTATAAATATGAGTTGTCTGCAATATGTATGCTCTTCTTCCTTTATAATAAATAAGAATAATAATTATTGTGTGATCCACACATACATTTAATCCATACATTTAATGAAGGATTTTAAAATAGGAAAATACACCATCATATCTAAAAACCTCACATAATGTAAAGTTTCATTCATAGTAGTAATAACATGGAGGGGTTTACCATTTGTGATTTTTACTTAATTCATCTCCTCCCCTTTATCGTGTGTGCATGATGATATGTCATTATTGAATTTGGCCCTAAAAGACCAATAGTTTTCATTGGCAAACCCCAAGGCCTCTTATTAGTCCCCGTCTTAGGTCAAGGCATGGACTATAGATTTCGCCTCGCATTCAACCATCCTTGACTATCTATTAACCAATGCATATTCAACCATCGTTGACTATCTATTAACCAATGCATTATGTGTATTAATTGTTCAATTTCTTAATTTTCTTAAGATAGTTTTTTTCTAATGTTTTTAAGATAGTGTTTCATGTTTTCTAATATTATTTATTATTATTTTATTTTTTTATAAATTGTATACTTAATTTTTTATTGGCCCATCCTACATTGATGTCACTTATTAAACATGGCGGAGGGAAATATGATTTACCTATTTTTCACTGTATTAAAATTGATTTACAATATGGATAAATCTAAATTATATGATTAGTCAAATTATGATTGATATGATCTGAGCTTCTGCATTTAATAGAGTCACTATGCACAATATGTACCTATAAACGGAATCTTTGAGAAATATCTTCTACCTCTTTACAACTCTGCAACATCGGCTACCACCTCCCACTCCCACATATGTTTACCAATGGTTTCACTATTTTTATGCCTCTGTACTTGGAGTTATGCATTCAAACAACCTTCATTATTCACACTTCTTTACATATCCCTTCTTTACGCTGTTGTGTTGTTTGTTCCTGTCTAGGTATGTTTCGATGCAATGTTTTTTTACAAATGTTTTTTTGTTAGTGAAATTTTAACCCACTATGTAAACTTTATGATGGTTCAATATTTCATTTAATACAGTTACAAAAAAATGATAAAAAAAATTAGGATCACTGCATTTCCTACTCCGTCTCAATTCAAAGTAAATATGCATTTATAAAATTTCTTATTTCTAGAGTTTCTTTACCTCGAAACGAAATCTCATTCCTTCATTGTTTCCTAAGTTCTTTGAGATGTAGACATGATCTTCACTACTGTGTTGTTTGAGATGTAAGCATGGTTTCCTTGGAAACTTGGCTCATGATACCATGTATGCCTTCCTACTTTCCTTAGGAAATGCTCTTTACTAAACACACAAGTCGATTCTTCAATCAGATAAAAAAAATAACCGACTATTAGGGTACGAGAAACCCACGATTAGGTCTTTCAACACTCTTCTCAATGCATTACTCAGTGTTAAACGTTTTGATATGCTTCAATATTTGTATGAGACCATGCCCAATGACATGCTTAACCAGTTCTGTTTGTTTTGATTTGAGTTGGTGAAATTGAAAAAAAATCGACTCAGGAAGTCGAACAATTAATCCTTGTTCTATGAAAATATCGCCATTTTATCATTTTAAGCCATAGTCAATTGCACGCGTAGGTGTTTGCAGAGTAAAAGGTTGATTTTTCTTTGAATTTTCATTGAATTTTGTTTATAGTTTTGCTCATAAATGTTATGTTTGGATGAATATTGGTGAAAATGATCCAAAAAGTTAGAGGACATTTTGTTTGCAGAAAATATTTGATCTCCGTAGATTTGTCTAGGTAATTTTAGTCATTCAAAAACCTTAAAAATAGGGGAATTTTGAATCTACCTGTTATCTTAAGGTTGAGATATTGCAACCAAGTATTTAATAGTGAAGATCATGAAATAACTCAAAACTTAAGGTAATTTGTGATATTTAGGTTATTATTGGATGTTAGGCTTAAAATCCCTTTCTAGCTCAATATAGGAATGATTTGAGTTTTCATGATATATCGAGACATGACATTAAATGTCACATTGACGCTTGGATATTAGAAATCGAGTATCGACTAATGGCATTTTGTGAGGTGATGCAATTCCACCATTTAGTGGAAAATTTAGAGTTGCAGGTTCAATTTCGATGTCGCAGATTACTAGAGCATAGAAATTGTAGAAGAAAGATTATTTTCTTGTTCGATACACATATATAAGGCAGAGGTGTTCTCTTGGAAAATCTCTGGTTCTATTCATTGCTGAGAATACAAACCTCATCATAGTTTTATAACATCCTCATCAAGGCGGTCTGGATTGATAATCATTTAGAGGATGCATGGGATCTGTTTGATAGAATGAGAAACCCCATTGTTGTTACCTATGGCACTCTTATATAAGATCTATGTGAAAATATGAATATATAACAATATTTTAGGCTAAGGAAACACATGACCCAAACGAAATTTTGTATACTTTATTGATACGAGGGCTATGCAATGTATGGCTTGTGGATAAGGATTTGAAACCCCATTTAATGTTATTAATTGGGTTGGTTTTCATTGATGTCAAACCTTGAATCAAGTCCGATAGAAAATTCTGGTAGCCCCAATAATATGGTTAAGGGAATTCAATTTGATTAATGTATAATGGTATGAAGTTTAATATATTTGTAGGTAAGACTATTCTATATGGATAGTACATGTCATGCCATTTTCGATGATATGTGGAATGCCACATAACTCCTCACAGTTAGAGCATTATGGCCTTGTGAAGTTGGAGAATCCCTATGAGTTATCTAGAAGGTCAAAGAAGTGAAAATTATTCTAGAAGCTATTAGAAGAAGTTGACTAGTCAAGTGATTGAAACTAGGAGTTAATGATGGGTTAAGTTGTTACAATAAGAAAATAATTAAAAATAAATTAATTGCAACTACAAGTGAACAATTTACTATTTGTATCAAAGTGGGTTAGAAGTGGACAAGTGGTTAGAAGTGGGTTAGCCCTAAAAGAAGGAAATTGGGTTAAGTTGGTTAGAAGGTAACCCCTTGAGGAAGCTACATGGAAGTATAAATAACAGAGTAGGGATATCATATTAGCACCTATTGAGCACATTGAATATCTATTATTGTGTAAGGTTTATTATAGGTACTCCTTGATACATATGAAGTTGCGCAAGTCCGAGGTAGCATGAAGGGTTGATGGTGAAAGTTTTGGAATTACAAAAAATACTGAAAAATCCCTAGTTTTTGAGGTGTATTTAGGATTTAGTGGAGCAAGGCACGTATGTATGTGGGATAACAATATAATAGGGCAAGTACATGAGGAAAAATCCCTAGAAACCTGAGAAGATGAAGATGCCAGGTCTCTAGATCCTGAAAGTAGGCTCCCAGGAAGGTCTATTGTGAATGTGAGTAACCATCAGATCTCATCTCATAGATAAGATACCACCATTCTAGCAAGTCTTTCACTTTGTCTTTTACAGTCTTTGTACATTTTTTCTCATTAAGAGAAATTGTGTATTACTGTATCTTTGTTTTTATGATTGCATCTCTGGTATATTTTTTTTATATTGTTGGATATTCGATACATCTATGTACATTTATTTATTATATCTTCGCTCTCATTTCGTGTCGAAAATAATCCGGATTAGTGGTATCAGAGGAGGTTTCTCTTGATCGTTTTTTCCAGTGCATGTCCTTGACAAGGTCTGAGTATAGAAAGTTGGCTCTCGAGATTGTATCTCTTGAGGACAATCACTTTCGCACACCCAAGAATCCCTCAATGGCAGAAGAAAATAAAAACGACAGAGAAGATGATTATATCAATCTGTTGCTTGAGAAAGCTCTCATGTGAGAGAGGGATGAAATTATGGAGAATTTCTCCCACATCCTTCAACACCTACCGATAACAACATGTGCATATTCATAAAGTGGTCACTTTGGGGGAACCTCTCCTTTCAAGGTACAATTTAATTTTGATATTCCTATATTTGAAGGACAGATAGATGCAGATGCCCTAGAAAAATGGTTAAATCTGCTAGAAGGTTATTTCTTTGTGCCTAATTTCTATGATAGGGAAAATATCACCTTCACACTACTTAAGTCTCTCCCCCATGTCAAACAATGGTGGGAAAATTACTGGGAGAAAAGTTCCACAAAGTAGTCTAGAATATATGGGGTCGAGCCCACTTGGGATTTTTTTGTGGAAGTGGTAAAGGAAAAATATTACCCTATTGGAAACTAAGAGGACCAGTACATGAGATGGACCACACTGCAACAATACCTTCCATACCTTGCACACCAAGTTGGGTATCAAGGACTCCGAGCAACATTTGGTTCTGAAATACTGTATGGCTCTACATAGATACATCCAGACTGAAATGGATTTTCTATACATCTCATCACTCAGTGTTGCTTATCGATATGTTGTTAAAATCAAACAGAAATTTAAGCACAACAACAAGCGAGATTTTGGGTCTGTCAATACGCAACAACAAAAGTATGATAAAGACAGCCCTAACAAATTGCATCTCGAAAACCATTCCAAGCCATAAGAGAAGAAGGGTCACAGAAAGATGAACAAGGACACCGAAAAATTGTGTGATTTCCACAAAATCCCCTGGAACAACACAGATGAATGCCGCTCAAAAAATTCATTGGTGGTAAAGATCAAAGAAAAGGAGCCAAACCCTAATTCAGAAAATACTGATAGAAGACAGATCATTGACACATATCCCAGTGCTATTGTTGCGATCGTAGAAATTCAACCAGAAGAACCAATAGATCCAGAAGAGTGGGAGCACCTTTTTTATTCACAGATGTGGGTGAAGGGGACCTCGCTGCATTTTTTTGTTGATAGCAGAAGCCAGAAGAACCTCATCTCAGCAAAGGTTGTCAAACAGTTGGGATTGTTGACAACACCACACTGCAACCATACAACATTGGGTGGCTTTGCGAGGGACGATGTAGCGCCCCTTTTCTGTCTACTAAGGCTTAATCGCTCTTAAAATGACACTTTAACACCACTCTATACATAACTCATACACGTATTATAATCCCATTCATTTAAACAAATAAACACCTTCTACACAGAGTATTCATATGAGTTACTTCCATAATTAACAATCAATAACATTTCATACTAATTCATATATATAGCAGAAATCATGATAACATAAGCAGTAGAGTCATGCAAAAACATGATTAAAACATAAAGAGATAATTATCTTTTTAATAGTGGTAGAATCCACCAACCAAGTGCAGGCCTTCCATGAACCTCCCAGCCTTAGACCACATTGCTCATCAACTCAGCAGTGAGTCACCCCTGAGCTGGGACTAAGCTCCACCCCAAGGTAAGGAATCCTAGGCTAGTCTGAGGTTACAGGGAAAACAACACATAAAATCTGGAAGGATTCTTCCCAGGATGCCACCTTACACCCATTACTACCAGACTCTCATTCCCCACATGCCTGTTCCGCCTGGGAGTACACACTTTCACAAGCACATTCCATCGGTGCTAACCTCCCTCTTTGGGTCTCAGCAACAGGCAGGATCAGGAAGTCTCAGAGCCTGAAGCTGGTGCTGGACACTCTCTGGAAGAAACCTCTTCCAACAACATCCACCTC